>BQNB010013105.1:35000-77861 GCA_026074375.1 Tanacetum coccineum | reverse complement strand
TTGGGGCTAGCAACAAATTAGGGAGTGTTCGTTTGGTTTGTGGGTTCACAACACCTCGAGGGTGCGTTGGGTTGTATAGAAACAAGGGTGTTTGTTTCGGTGGTACAAGCACCAAAAGGGTGCGGGTGGGTTTATATCACCGAAAAGGATGCGTTTTGGTTCCGGGTCAGCCGCACCAAAACAGCCACCACGGGGTGTGTTGGGTTGCGGGTCAGACCCGCAAGGGTGCGTTCGGTTGTGACTGTCGAAACAGCCGGGGGGTGGGTGTGTGTCGGGTTGGGTTTATAGCAGCCATGGGGTGTTCGTTTGTGGTGGCAGCCACCACCAAAAAGGGTGCGTGTGGTTTATAGTAGCTAGGGGTGTTAATGGGTTTGTTGATAGGCAGCCGAAGGGGGGGCGACAACCGCCACTATGGGGCGCGTTTGGCGGGCTGCCGCCATTATAAGGGGTGTGTTTGTTGGGTTTGGCTAGGGACAGCCGGGGCATCGGGGTGTTTGTTTGGCTGTCGAAAAGCCGGGACAGCCGAGGGGCTGTCGGGGTTGGGTTATAACACAAAGGGGCGTTTGGTTCTTGTGGTTATCACCGAGACTAGGGTGCGTTTGGCTTAACAGCCACGCACAAGGGTGCGTTTGGCTGTCCATCAGCCGGGGTGCGTCGAGTTGTGTGTTGACACCGAAATAAAGTGAGTTTGTTTAACACAAATATATAAATTGTTTCATTTAATCGATTTATATAATATGTGATGGAATATTAGAACTTGCGCGGTCTACTTAAAATATGATATTAATATTAAAACGAGACTCATATTAATGTATAAGTGATATTAGACACATTTGAGACGAGACTTGGACTAAAAATGGACTTTAGTGCCTTTATGAAACAGATAATATAAAACAGAAAAAAGAAAGTGGGATTCGGAATTCGAGACTTTGATAAGTTAGACTTTGGTTTACAAAATATAACAAATTATATTTTGACGGACGTTTAGACATAAAACGGGACTTCTAACTCCCAATAACGAAGAAACTGGATCGAAATCAGAATATACACTTTAGTTATAAAATAGGTTATTTTTAATAAATATTAAAAATGACAGATTTATTAATTAAATGATTTGATCACTTTCGAGTCCGTTTCAGCCTTCCGGCGAAACACGAAAGTTGTTCGTAATGGCATTTTACTTTGCCGCGAGGCTTATCAGCTTTAGAAATTGAGATAAGTTAGGATTGGACGGAAAATAGTATATATTCATAAAATATACTAAGGGTTAAGGTTTAAAGACGCGCAAGTGGATTTCTCATCACATGTATATATGACTGCATACATATAAAAATATGTATGATTTCGTGGTAACGATGTACGCATCGTTGATCGTATTTAATACGTGTATTATAATCGAACGACATAATTATAGGTCGTGGTCGAGATCGTTGCAGATTCAGTGTGATTTAATTGGATTAATTGATCGTGGTCTTTAATCAATGTGAGTTCATAGCCTCGCTTTTCAATCTTTTGAATGTTTTATAACCCGCGAGGGGGATACATGCTTGTCTACAAATCCTTATACTTGGTTATCTTATAACAATGTGATTGTTTTAAAGGATTTTGTGAGTTTATAGCCCCATGTTTTACTGGTTTTTATATTCTGGGTGAAACACGTTGTTTACAAATGATTTACAGAGATTGTTACAATTGGTTTCATACTTATTTGCATAGTTCGCTATGGGATACACATTTTGACTTCATTTTGTCACAAATGCATACTTTACATTTGAAATAATTTCGGATTAGCTTATGCTGATTGAACTGTATAGCAAAAATTTACTGCCCGATGTTCTTGAGGGACACGGTAAGGAGTTCATATTTTACATTACTGCCCGGGTGTTCTTGGAGGGGACACCGGTAACGGGAGAGTATATATATACGCATTAATTGTATCACTGCCCAAATTAGGGTACATACAAGTCTACGTCACAGCGTCATGAACTGTAAATCACTTGGAGGGTGAGCGCGAATGTTATGAAATAGATCTATTCGGATGTGGATCCCTGTTCGGGGATTAGATCACTTGGTAAACGAACATTATAGATCTATTCGGGATTGACAACCCCCGTTCGGGTGACTAGCTATCACTGGGAACGAACGTTATAACATGTCGGATTATATTGTTGGGACCTTCGGGCCTCCCCAACATGGCACGAAGTTTATATAGTGCAGGCACGGAAATTCGTATAGTGCGGGAAATGTCACAGAATTTATATAGTGACTCAATTTTGTTCATAAAATGTGTTATGCATTCTTTATAAAATCTTTGGGATAAGATTTGGTACTTTTGATGACATAAAATGTGTCATGCATTCTTTATAAATCTTTGAGATTTTTACATAGTACTGTGATGATACAGTGGATTACATTTATATTTAAACTAATACTATAACTCACCAACTTAATGTTACACTTTTAAGCATGTTTTCTCGAGTGAATTAGATGCATGGACTATTGATTGCATTGGAGTCTTTACATTCAAGCTTTCATTTGATGCAAATTTATGGACAAATGCAGTATGAAATTCAGATTTTTATTGAATCAACAAATGTTATTATTCAAACGACACCTAGAGGTCGTTCTCTTGTATCTATTGCTGTGTATTACAAAGTAACACCCCATTTGGTATTCCGCTGCGTTGTAAGTGATTTTTGGGGGTGTTACAGACAAGACTACGGACCTACGCCAACATCTCTCAAGATAATGTTCTCATCGGCTAGAGACGACGTCACAGATACAACGTGACGCCGTCACAACGAAGACCAAGACGGCGTCACAAGATTCCACGATGGTGTCAGAGCACACGACCCAACTTATTATCTGGAATATTCTCTTTCATGATGACGGCATGATTAAAATGCGACGCCGTCATAACGATTTTCCTATATATACAAACCCGAATTTAGGGTTTTAAGTGTGTAACTTTAGAATAAAAAGAGGGTACGAACCCTAGTTCGTTTAGAAGCTGTTAGGGACAAATTTAGGGCCTAAAAACCCTATTGTACTTCCTCCAACTCATGTTTTAATCAAGTAAGGTTTATTTAATCATTCAATATGTCCATGTGTTGTTTGATTCATCTACGTTCTTGCTTTATCTTTAACATGCTTGGCTAAACCTCCTATTGTATTTATTTATGATTGTATAAAACCTAGAATGTAGATCTTAGTGGTGTTACTTCTTATGATGGATGTGCATGTTAGGTCTTAGAAAACCAGCTTTTGTTTGTATTGTTGTTGATATGTCTAGGGAAACATGATTGTGTAGAAAGGATACCATCGGGTAACAGTCTTCATACTACCTTGCCCCCTAATATGGTTGATCCACTCTTAATATATTTCGCATGCACTTAGTATACCCTTAGGGGCCTTGTAATAGTCTTTATACTACCTTGTGCGTTGCTCTAACAGAATACTAAATAGACGGCGGGTTCGTGTAATTCGTTCATGACTTAGGAAATAATTACACAGATCATTACAAGTGTAACAAAGCAACAACACTTGGAGAAGAAATCTAGGGAGTAATCCATGATTAAATAAACATAATCTTTTATCATATTGTTATTACCATTAGTTTAGATTAATATATAGTTTAATAGTTAGAAACAAACCAACCTCTCAAATATATGATTTACTTGCTTTCCATAAAACATTAAAATACAAAAAGAATCTTCTTTCAACCCTTAGAATTCTGTTAGACCGTGATCAAGTCTTCCCAACCTATTCCTCGAGAGAATGATAACAACCACCCGAGTCTTGCCTATACTACTACTATAACGATTAGGTGCTCTGCCACGGGAGATGTAAAACTTTGTGTAAAAGTCTAACGACGACCGTATCACACGCATCAAGCGTGTTTCATTTGCATGTGCCTCATGTTGTTCGAGATATGAGTACAATTGATCATAATTCGTAGTATGCAAATCTCTAGCCAACTTCACGTCCGCCACAAACTTGCTCTATTTAGGTGGTAGACTGTTCAAAAACTTTGTATTCACTTGAACTTGTCTCATTGACATATTGATAACATTCATGTTTTGATTAGTTGAGCAAATCTCTAGTAGTATTGACATAGTGATTCACCTTTCACAAATGAGAACTTATCAAACTCGTCATACAATTTACATTCCTTTTCTTGTAATGACAATTTCGTGCCTTGCATCAGAAGCTTAACTTTGTCCTATATCTCTTTTGCAACTTTATGATGATTGACAATAGCATACACATCTGGTGGAAGACCCTGAAGAACGATATTAGTAGCTTTTAGATCGCAATCAGCTTGGAGCTTTTTTAGAGCTGAAAGTTCTTCATACTTTTTTGTCCTAGTGACACCATTCTCTTTAATAGTAGGCCATATAAGTGGACCATTTTGAATTGAGTTAAGAATCATTCTCCCGTTCTACCTATTCTCTATGTATAATTCCATACAACTCTTCCACGAGTCATATAAGGGTTTGTCCAACATGGGAGGATGGTTGTCAGCACCGGCAATGATCATAAATTCTGCTAAAGTTGTCATTTTGAATTGATTGATTAAATGAGAATATATAACTTTTTGATCATTTAGTAATTAGAGGTTATTGTGTTAAAGTGAGGTTTGTTTAAGTGTTGAATTAATGGAATTACACGAGATTTTACAACTCTTGATAAATCCGAGAAAAGAAGTTAATCTTTCACTGGATTTTACAAATCAAAGAAAAACTGTATAAATCACCTAATGTATAATTCACCCAAGCAAATTGTAAAATTCACCCAAGAAAAGTGTATAATTCTCCCAAGCAAAGTGTATAATTCTCCCAAGAAAATTGTATAATTCTCCAAAAGCAAACTGTATAATTCGCCCAAAGGAAACTGTATATTCGCTTGAAGAAAACTGTAAAATTCACCCAAAGGAAACTGTATAATTTGCTTGAAGAAAACTAGTATAATTCGCCTAACCAAATTGTTTAATTCGCCTACGCAAAACTGTTTAATTCGCCTACCTAATTCGCTTGCTTAATTCGCCTAGACAAATTCAAAACTCAAAATTTTTAAACCACTTATAGACTTACTTTTTAACGTATTTACTCGATTTTTCTTGTACTTCTTACTATTCTATGACTAGTAGAACCATAAAATACAAACTTTATGGTTTTTAACAAAAAAAATTTTGAAATCAAGATTTTAAGTACAAAAAACCATTCGAACAAAAAAAACATAAAAAGATGGAATTTTTTGAAGTTTTTTAAAGTTTTTCTTATACAACTAGCTTATACTAGGATAGAAGAGTAATAAAAATGGAAGCTTTATGGTTTTAAACTCATAAAAAGTGAAAACTCTTTGAATGAGTTTGAACCAAACGCACGCCTAGAACAAGAAAAAACATGCACACAAAACCAAGCTAAATCACCCAATGGCTCTTGATACCAATTGTAGAATATATGAAATATCTAAACTCACAATCAAATGACAAAAAACTAGAGAGAGAAAGTGGAAGGATGAACACTTTTAGAGAGAGAAAGGAAGAGAGAATATTAGAATGAGTTAAATGATAAAGTGAACAACCAACACCCTCTCCAAGCAATGGAGAGGGTACTTATAACATCTATGTGGCCGGCCATGGGCCTTTGGCCTTTATACCTACTTAAGGTTCAAAAAACTATACTACAAGCTATCTTACGATATTATGGTAGTGACTGATACTTTCCGTATTTCTAACAGCTAGATATATTAGCACATGGTAAAAAATAGCAAAGTATTATGTATAACTAGTTAGTTGTAAAATATTGTGTATGTATATGGACGGTTGGGTGAGATATAAAGGGAGGGAAATGTTTAATTTCTGGTAAGGTATATGTTAATACAAATAAACTAGTAAAAACGTTTATTTCTATCTTACGATCTTACTATGTTTTGTTGATAACAACTAATAAAACCAGGTTAAAGTGAACTACCTAAATCACACTCATGTTATATCAACTCTTACCTTTCCATTTTTAGAAATACTTAGAATTATAAGTAAATAGTTTAAATACTAATTACATTATTCATGTCATCATCAAATAAAACATATCTTAGGATAATCTTACAAGATTACATATGATCTCTCAAGATTTTTCATATTGTTGAAACCGTAGAGGGGGTGAATACGTTTCCTTTAAAAACTTTGAATCTTTATATCAATTTTTACAAGACTCACTATCGTGCAAAGAAACCAAGTTGACAAATCTATGTTTTGCTGAATAATATTTTTGTTTGTTTGTAATAGGATAGAAGATTCTTTTGAAAGTATTAATAGTGCTCTAAAAATGATTTCAGCTTGGTTTTTAGTCTTTTTCCTAATCTAAGCAAAAGTACCATTTTCTTTGGAAGTGTTAATGAAAGAGAAAGGAGTGATCTTATGAGTGTTCTTCCTTTTTGGTGTGGAAAACTACCAATGAAATACCTTGGTGTGCATCTACTTGAAAAAAGATTAGGAATTAAAGACTGTCAAAGTTTGGTGGATAGAGTTGCTAGTAAAGTGAACTATTGGAGGAACACAATTTTATCTTATGCTGGAAGATTATAGTTAATTGCTTCAGTTCTTGCTTCTATGCATATATATTGGGCCTCTATGTACCTCTTGTCATATGGTGCGATTAGAGAAATTAAGAAATTGCTTAAAAGGTTTCTACAAATAGCGTTGGTGATTTTGCTCAAAAGGGTAAACTAGAGCTTCATCATGAAAAATTTGTAGAGATAAAGAGAATGGAGGGCCTTGTCTTAGATCTTTGAAAGAATGTATGAAACCTTGTTAGTAAGCAAGTTGTGGAAAATAATGAAAGGTAAAGAAATCCCACTGGGTTAATGGGTAAATGTGTGGAAACTTAAACAAAACATATATGGAAGGTTTCTTTAAATGCAATTGATAGTTGGGGAAGGCAAAAAAGGGTTTGATTTAAGAGATAATAAAAAGGGATTTGTGATATAAAATATTGGTAATGGGGAAAAATCTCTTTATGGCATGATAGATGGTGTGAGCAAGGCCCTTTGATTATTTTCATCTTTAATAGATCCATAATTATGATGCCTAGCAATAAGGCTAAATGGCAACTGTTCTATAGATGATATAAACTGTAATTTGATATGGCCTACTAAATGCAATGTAGAAAATCCTATACTAGGAATATTCAGTGCCATACATCGTTGAGAATATTGAAGATAAGGTAATGTGTCTTAATAGAAGTGGTATGACTGTCCCTTACTTTACAAAGAATGTGTGGAAGGATTAAGGTGTTGGCTTTATTATCATTATCACATCAAGTAATATGGTTGCACACAACTTAATCCCAAACAGCTTATTAAACATGATGGATGACAATTCAAGGGAAGCTTATGACTCAAGACAGAATCAAGATTTAGAATAAGTATGATGATTTGAAGTGTTCTTTGTGCAAGAATATGTGTGACTCTCATAAGCATTTATTCTATGAATGATGTTTAAACTCTGCTAAAGTTTGAAAGGAAATGTGTCTGATGATGAAGTTGGACAGAGATTATAAGAGTATAGATGAAGTGATAAAGTATTTGGAAGATCATGCTTGTAAGAATAATATATGAAGTGTTCTGAATAAATTGAAGATTAAGCTTGCAGTCACATACTTAACTACTTATTGCAAGAACGAATGACAGAATATATAGAGACAATAAAACTTTAAGTTAAAAATAGCGTGGAAGTCTCAGAAAGGATAATATCAAATATAAGCTGATGAGTTTGGGAGTTAAAAGATACAATGTTGTTATGAATGTTGCAGAAGCATGGGGGCTTAAGTGGTCCAACATGTAGCTGAAGTTATGATAAAAGTCTTTGTTGCAGGCTTGATGTGGTAGTTTCAAAAGGTGTTTTTTTTTTTTTTTTTTGGTGTTCATATTGAGGAATACAGGGATGTTTGGATTATGTTCACAACGTGAATTAGGACAGTGGAGGGATTTCGCAACCCAAGACCAATGGAATAATTTCTATGATAATTTAGAGTTTATCTAGTGTGACTGTACTGTATATCTAACCACATAGCTTTTCTAGTTTTGAGGTCTTGTGAGTGAAACTGTATAAGCTATGTTGGGTCAGTAAGAGGTCTAATTAGATAATATACCATGAAGGTAGATTATCCAATGTGAAGGTACAGGGTCCGGAAGGATAGGTGTATGATGGTGTAATATGAGAGTGTGTGAAAGATGAACCTTTTTGTTCAACCCAATACATTGTCATAGGAGGTTAGGATGTGTCTAAATGAGGGAGTGTGTTCCCTGTATAATGAAGCCTAACCCTCTTTGCCTCTTGATCATTCTAGTGAGGATGTATGCTACTGGCTATTTTTAGGGGCTAAATGTTAGGAAATATAGATATGACAGGTATAACCCCTCATTTAGTGTGAATGGGAACTATATTCCACTTGATGATGTCTGCTCAATTTCATCTCAAATCATTGTGGATAAGGGTTGAATGGTTTGAGTATGAATTGAGTTTGGAAATGTAGTCAAGAGAATATAGTTATTTGGTGCATAAAAAAAATGTGAATAAGATCATTATTGCAGATATTTGTAGATTACAGGGTCAGTGGTTAAAAAAGAAAAATTTTGTGATCTTATACAGCAAGTTTTTGCAAGGTGCATACCGAGTATAAAGAGAAAAAATGATGGTTCATACCTGACTGGAAATAAAGAGATAATATTAAATTGCGCTTTTTTAAGAAAGAAAAAGAAACGGTAAGAGAGAATGAAGAAGATGGAGTATTTTTTTTGGTAAAGGGTTTCCCCGATAAATGTATTATTTCAAAAAAAACGATTCAGTACAAAGGATGTGGGTGAATCCCACATCTCAAGCCAGCCCGTTTTATATAGGACATAAAAGCCGTACATAACAAGCACAATAAGAGTTAAGAAAACACTACTCCAAGGTATACTACTAAAATTAGATAACAACTGACTCATACAAGAACAAAAAATCTATTTCTTCTCCTACCAACGTACAGATGAAATCAAGATCATTACAAATGGACATGAAGGTGATCGTACATATCAGATTCTCGGACATAGCGCATCAAACGAGTCGTAATCATCATTATCAGGATTAGAATCCCTCCATTGTTCCAACAAGCTATTAGTATCATAACCTTTATCACTTCTTTCATTACCACTCATTGAAATCTTTAAGTTAGCAGTTTCGAAGAAGATGGAGTATTAAAGTTGTCTAGAAAGTCAACAAATACCACAATCCAAATTTCCAATACCATTTTATACAATGTGTATTAACGAGTATTATAATATCTGTATTCAGTCAAGTTAGGTAGATAAAGTTTACTGCATATTAATTTTGTTTTAATGGGGCGAGAGTTAAAACTATTAGTTTAATGTTTTCCTTTTCATGCATAGAACATCCATATTCAATATACATAACAAATGTCTTATCCCAATATTTACTTGCATTGTTTAAATTAATATAACCTTTTTTTTAATTTTAATCTGAAAGGTTGTATATTGTTGCCATTAGCTTAATTTTTTTCGGAAAAAAATAGCGGGTAATAACATAAATCGAGGCAATCGAACTTTTAAAATATTCCAAAAATAATCTACTTGTCAGACTACGGGGTGTTTGGATTGCGATTGCAATGTGATTATATGATTATACAATGTTACAAAACGCAAGAGTCTAACAAGTTGTGTTTGGATACCTAAAGTGGATAAAGTGCTTATTTGCATTTTGATAGGTTCAAAATGCCATTTTCATAAAAGTAGGTACGAGCAACCATCAGTTGCAAAACTCATATATTAAAAACCTTGTTATTATTTAAATGCTAGAATTATTACCAAATCAAAGAAGCATATTTGATTCTATCAAATACAGGCCAGTGTCACCTTTCCTGCAAAACTTATTCATACAAATCATCACGTAATAGATGACTCTCGAGACTTTAACTTCTTCCCTCTCCAATATCATGTTGAGCATCTGATAACATGACGTACCAAGATAAAAATTTAAGGGTGAAGTTTATGTTCAACAAGTACATTCAGTGAAGTGCATTCCATTTGTTTTTATTGGTATTTTGTTGATAACAAGAATAAAAACTTAACGGGTGAAGTGCAAGGTTGTGGATAAATGCTTGTATTGATCAAATTGGATTTAAGTGTGTGTTTGTTACCCATGCCCTTGATTTATCAGAAAAGAAAATGATTTTATGTTTTATATATTATAAGAAGGGTAACACTGCTCTAGAGTGTATATTGTATTCATATTAGGATATTATACGTAGTAATATATAAAGGAAGGAGTATGTCGTAAATTGTTATAAAAGTTACAAAGATATTGTTATAGTAGAATATAAAATTTCATACGATATATAAAAACAATTTAATGAATATATATCAATGTCTATTTTAGTCATTTTATCTATTAAAATCAAGAAATAATCTGATTTGTCAAACACTAAAGAACTGATTATCTGATTATTGCGATTTCAAACATCATAATCAAATCTAAACACTATTTTTCAAAATCATGTTTTGTAACCGCTGATTATCTGATTATTCATATTCATAACGGATAATTTGTTTTCAATATGGAATCCCAAACACCCCCTACATCTTGAGAAATTTAGTAACGGTGAATAAGCTAAAAATCGAAAATATAAAAATTCAATCAAAATGAACGAAAAATATTTAAAAGCTCAGATGTTTCCCGACCCGAAACCCGATTTCGCTCATTATTTTATTTACCCTTACCTCATATCTATCTATCGAGAGTGCATACCCTGATTAAAAAACTTAAATTCGCCACTCGTAAGTATATGTTTGACTTAAGTATCAGACATATGGGTAACTAGTCCTATCCGAGCTTAAATCGTATATCTATTCTTTTACTGTTTGATGTAATTTGTCAGTGTTTATTACTTCCTCCGTCCCACATTAAATGTCCATTATGATTTTTTTAAGTATTTTTTTCTTCAACTTTAACTCTAAATATTTTTGTTCGTGTTATATAATACTTGATGCAAGATATATGAATGGATTAAGTTTTTAAATGTCCTTTTTCATTGTAATAATAATTCATTAATTTTATATAACACAAATAAATATATTTAAAGTCAAAGTTGAAGAACAAAGACTTTAAAAAGTCATAGTGGACATTTAATGTGAGACGGAGGGAGTAATATACAAGTTCATCTATGCGAAAGAAAAAAAAATTTTGTTGTCTAGTCTTTAATTCTGCAATTTGAATTCAACAAAAAGCAGTTTCCCTTTTAAATTACTTACCTTTTTTATTGTTAAATCATTCATACAATCAATAGTGGGCCGGCGTACAACTAAGTACATATTGAAGGGTACATGCATTGATTCTTCATGTAACTAAACTATTCACGCCAGTAGTACACTACTATAAAAAGTCCCTTCAGTAACCACTTTAGTTTGTCTCTAACACCGTCATTTAGGCACAGAATATATTCTAAGTTCTCGTAATTGCTTCAAAATCCGTCACTAGGTTCTCGTCGTTGCTTCAAAATTAGTAACAGTTACAAAATAGCAGTCACTAGTTACAAATGTACTAACAAAGATAATGATCACTGATTTGTTAGTTAAAGAGAAGAAAAAATCATTGTCATTAAACATTCTTAAACTGGAAAGGTATCAAGTTCAAAATTCCACTGATTATAAAAAGAGTGGTAACTAAGTTCTAGATTAGAGACCAAAGAATGTTTGTCATTAAGTAGTTTTAATAAGTTAGACCGTCTACTGTCTATAAGAAATAGTGGTCACAATCTTAATCTATAGACCAAAAGACTAGTGTGCTTTTATGTGGATTCAACTCAAATGGTTAGAGAGTAAAACGTTAGTCATTATCTAGTTTTCATGAGTTGAAAAGTTAATGAACTCAAAAGATTAGTGATCAAACTAAAGAAGTTATTGTTAATTGAGTTAAAAGGTTAGAGACTAGAAAAGAATTGTCACTAAGTAGTTTTCCATTCAAAAGGTTAATGAACAAAAAAAATGATCAACGATTTGGGAAGTTTGGGATAAATAAGTGATAACGGGTATTTAGGACAACGAGAAAAAACATACTCCTTTGTCCCTTACGAGGGCTAGTTGAAGAAAGTCGATCTTTTTTTTGCCTTAAAAAAATATAATCTTACATATATATAATTCCTTTTTTTTAATACTATTACGGAGTAAGAGTTAATATTGTGATCACTTTCAAACTAACTTGATACTCTTTTGGTTTCAAAATAATTACTGAAATCTCTAACCGACTTTATAAAAAGAAATTTTTCAACTTTAACTTTGATTATTTTTTGTTTGAGATAAAATTAATAATATGATGTAAAATTTTGCGAATAGACTATTTTTAAATGTATTTTTCATATTATAATTTTTATCAAGTGTTATATAACACAAACAAAAATATTTAAGATAAAAGTTGAAAAAAAAACTTAAAAATACAAGTTTTCTAGAACGTTGCATGTTTTGTGGGGACTTTAAGATTTGCACCATTTGGATTTCTTAGTGACACGTTTTTTTAGTCTCTTAAGTCTTTAATTTTCAGTAAAAGCCTTTTAGAGCCTTGAGAAATCTATTACATTTGACAACTTTTTTGTTCCACGTGAAAGCGTTTTGTCACAAATCAAGATTAAGGTGCGTCACGTTAACAGAATCAGAGTCCATTTTCGCATTACATCATTAAGTTTGATAATTTCAATCCTATAGAAATATATTTTTTGTGTTTTCACAATAGGAACCATATGAATTAACTTGAATGACTAGCTTATTTATGCACTTTTTCGATCACGCTAAATGGCAATGTTAGAGCTGCATTATGTTTTTTCCTGAAGCTAGGCGTTTCCACGTTCGCTGGGTTGCGTATACCTTACGCCAAGGTTTATTTCGTTTGTATCTTCGGTCGGTTTGAGGATGGTTCTTCTTTTCATCATTACCCCTCTCGGACTTGTTTGGTGTTTCCATAAAAAAAATCTATCCCGAAGTGAAAACCGTGCCCGCCTCCGGATGGGGGTTTATTTCTTTGCCGAAGTGAAAAACCGATCCGTCGGCCTTCGTCACTACAAAACCAAAATGAGGTTTGGTGTCGAGAAAAATAAGGGTTGTGTCGACCCTAAATACTACAGAGGGGCCCACCATTTTCTAACAAATAGGTAAAGTCCACAAAACAATTGGGTTGACATTTAGGTCGACAATGTCGCCCTAATTTTATATAATAACTTTATATATTATTAATGTATTAAATGTATTTAAATTGTATATATAAATGATAAACCAATTATAAATAAATAAAACAATATATGTGTCGACATTTATAGGGTCGACAATGTCGACCCTAATTTGTTTGTAATGGCGAGTGTTAGATTTTTAATATGGCGGGATGTTTTAAATTTGGTGAAAAAAAGTGGAAATTTTGGAGCAAGGTTAGGTCGACATATATTTGCAATTTTGAGTGTCGACAATAGTCGACCTTAAACTCATTTATAAAAAAATGATTTAATCCCCAATAAAACTTTTAATGATAAATCTCTTTTTTATATTAAAAATAATTAAAACTAATATTAAAAATGAATAAAAAATCATTTAATTAATATTAAATAAATTAAAAATCATTTAAACTAATATTAAAAATGAATAATTAAAAATAATTAATATTAATTTTAACCTATGATTCTACCCAAACCTACCACGCCAATTCATTGGTTATTGTTTGAAGAGTCTTCCACTCGGGATGCACATTGATCTTCTTTGTCATCCTTCTTGTCCCAAGCATTTACATCCAGACAGAGAACGAGGGGTCCCACTCTCATCATTATTTTTTCTTTTTGCAAGCCCATTTACCTAATGAAGGAGTAATATCCAGCTTTCTTTTTTGCCCCATTGTTAGTGTTTGAAGAGTCTAACCACTCGTGATGAACATTGAGATCTATCTTTTTCATCCTTCTTAGACCCAAGAATTTTTCCATCCATACTGAGAACGAGGTCCACTCTCATCATTAGTTTCTCTTTTTGCAGCCCATTTTTACCAATGCAACCCTTTTTGCCCCAATTGGTTAGTGTTTTAAGATCAACCACTCAGGAATGCACATTGATCTTACTTTGGTCATCCTTCTTGTCCCAAATATTTTTTCCATCCAGACTGAGACATAGGGTCCCACACTCATATTATTTTCTTGATTTGCAGCGCATTTGCAGCTCAATTAACGCAGATGCAGCCCTTTTTGCCCCTTTTGGTTAGTGTTAGAAGAGTCAACCACTCGATGCACATTGATCTTCCGTTTCATCCTTCTTGTCCCCAAGAATTTTCCATCCAGACTGAAGAAACGAGGGGTCCCACTCTCATCATTAGTTTTCTTTTTGCAGCCCATTTACCAGATGAAGGAGGAGATGATCCAGCAAAAATTTTGATAAATAAATAAATAAATAAATAATACCCCGCAACAACGCGCGAAAAATTAACGTCTAAACAAAAATTTTAAAAGCGAAAAATGTTAGCTTATGACAATGCCCCGCAGCAACGCGCGGGTAACTATGCTTGTTAATATACATTTTTAATATTAATTTAAATATAAAAACTTAGGGTCGACATTGTCGACCCAAAATTATCGAACTAATTCACCCTAAAATTGCCACTAAATTCCCCAAAATTTTCCACACAAATTTTGAACCCACCCGCCACTTTATTTTTTCTATGAAAAAATAGTTAGGTCGACATTGTCGACCCAAAATTTAAGAAAATGTCGACCCAAACAGCAAAGATTTTATAAAAAACATTTAGGTTCGACTATGTCGACCCAAAATGTTAAAAAAAGTCGACCCAAAAAAAGAGACAATAGTTTTAAATAAAGATATTCTAAAAAAACAATTAGGGTCGACTATGTCGACCCAAAATTGATAAAAAAAATGTCGACCCAAGACCAGGCCAAGATGATTAATATAATAGTCCTCATAAAATTATTTATTCACCTTCCCTACCCCATCTACAACACCACCGCAAATCCACCACCCCATCGACACCATCTACCCACCTCCGCAGCCCACCACCCATAGACACCATCTACACCTCAAGCCACACCCATCTACGCAACCACCACCGCGACAAATAAACAAAACCACCCCACCACAACCACACCGCACACGAGCACACGTACCCACCCCACCCACCACTCTTCCCCCTCCTCCTCTATAAGTTTAATTCTCTTCTTAAATCCTCTAAAAGATTATTCAAAAACCTTTAATCTTGATTAGTTCTACTTGTTTATTAAGTTTGTTTTTATTTTTTAATTTCAGTTAATAAAGTTCATAAGCAAAATATGTATGATGATAAGCTAATGTTATGCCAAAAGGCTGAGCCATATGCCTGAACCTCAGCCTAACACCACAGCCGAGCCCGCAGCCGAACCGATTCTTAGCCAAGTGCACCGTATATAGCCGAGACCCATAAACGAAGGTATGCTTTTATAAGTTGCATTACATAGGTGAATCGAGAATGTTGGAAAAGGTTTAATTTTTGGATGTGGTTTTAGTTTAAACGTTACTAGGGATTTAAATGCCTCCTGTTAGTGATGTAGGTTGATTCATTAATATGGTTGTAATAACTTGTTCCACGTGGTTAAATATGTAGACCAAGTGTTTATAAAGCTAAATCCAAACAATAACCCTTTAACAATCTTATAAGCTAGTTTTTTAACCAGCTATAAGGCTGTTAAAGGGTTGTTTGGATTTGCTTATAATCCACATATATTCTTAAGTGATTAATTTGTTTTAGGAATATTTTAGGATTTTAGTGATTAATTTCGGAAAATCCCCGTCCAAAGTTAATCAACCTATAGAATCACCCGTGTGACGGTAAAGCATGGAAATATTTTGACATGATGAAACCTGATTCTCTGGTGACCCTAGAAACGTTCGATTTTAGGGTTGGCTGCCTGATGGTTTTAAAATCCTTTGGCATGATGAGTCAAAATTAAACAGCATTGGCCGGTCATATTGACAACATCAACACACCACCATGGATGTGTATGAACGAAACTTCTTTAATGTTGACATGTTATATTCTCGCCCTAGATCACCTGCACAGGACATTGGATGTCTACTTGCAGCCTTTTGATTAAATAACTCCAATAATTATGAAAGGATTCTGACGAAAGACCTGTTAACGGGTACTCATTTCCAAATGAAGCGCAGTCTTATTAGTGTGACCATCAAATGATTTTCCAGCCGAAGTAGTTTGTCTGGGTTGAAGTTTGGGCAAGGCTACCACGCATGCCCCACTTGTTAACGAGGGGGGGGGGGGGGGGGGGGGGGGGGAGGGGGGGGACCACTCAATCTCCATCGAGTCTGTCAAAGCAAATCGTTTATGTTGTCATATAGAAGATTTTTAACGCATACAACAATCCACTAAGGAAGCAATTTAAGGGAATTCTATGTTCAACCTCGAACCGCAACCGAAACCTAGAAAGTTTAACCGAAATGGAATATTCAGTTAAAAATTATAAATCTTTAAACGTCTCCCGGGGAAACAATCCAGATATGCTAAAAAGAACCCTAAACCTAATCAAAATATTGAATTGAATTGGAGTAAGCGTTCTATCTTTTGGGATCTTGAGTATTGGCCCTTTCTTCTACTAAAAACACAATCTCGATGTCATGCACATCAAAAAGAACGCGCTTGAGGCTTTTATTACACTGAATACCTTGTTATACCAACGACAAATCCAAAGAACACATAAAGGCAAGGCAAGAATTGGAAACTTTGAGATTCGAAAGGAGTTGTGGTTAAAAAAAACCAACGGTAAAGTTGTGAATCCTCTTCCAAATTACTCGTTCACCGAAGAAACATAAAACGGTTTTTGTAAATTCGACAAAGAGTTAGACTACCTGATGTGGGGGATGGGTTTGGATTCCAACTTCAAGCAAAAAGTGACAGCTGTGATAACAATAAAACTGCATGAAATCTCATGACTGTCATATAATGATGCCAACCAGTTACGTTTACTTCCTTTGGATTACAAACAATACTTGCCCAAAAACAATTTCCCCTAAATCCTATAATCGAGCTTTGCTTTATACTTTAAGCAGCATTTGTTGCCTCGAATTAGACGCACAGACATTGCAAAGAGAAAAATAATCGATCAGTATCATGATTGAGTTAAGAAAAAATATTTCTCCCTGCTTTTATTGACATAATGATTCATGTTGCTAAACATTACCACCCGATGAGCTATTCTAGGTGGCCCTCCTTCGCTACAGGGAAGTTTTTCCATTTGAAAGATACATAAGAAGCAAAGAATTATGTCCCAATAAACAAAGCCTGAGGTTTTCTAATTCATTGTTATGTTTTTCAGAAGAAACATAACTTTTTGTTCGCGTTATTAAGGATGATGTCGAGACAGATTAATCTCGTTGCAAAATGACGACGTATTGCCTGAATAAAACAAAAAATTCCAGGTGTTATCCGGTCCGTATCAAACTGAAGGGTAGATGAAAGAAACTCGACGACTACGAGAGTAGCAAGCAAGGTATGGTTTTGTACTTAACATTAGTCCTGAAGTGCGACGCAGACATCTTGGCGTATCAGATATAAGTTTCTCTTCCTGTTTTTTATTTGAAAAATCTTCTTTCTCGATGACTTATCCTAAAATCATGAACATTAGCAGAGAATCGCCCTGATAACCGGGAAACAGAGTTTTCCCCCGCGTGTCTAATCACAAGGTAAAAATACATTAGATATATTACCTTGGAGTTATTTGCACATCTAAATCTGTTTGTATCTCTTTCGTAGATTCGTGAAAAAAAAGTGGCAGGCGACTGTAGTGAAGACTTATTCTCTTTGGCATGTGGACCTATTAGTGCATGTACATACCCCGCTTGCATAGTTAACGGTGTGAAGTTTGTGGTACATGAACGCGATATACTTCATACCACTCAATGCAGCGGAGTTTCAACACTCGGGCTTGATGGAGAGATGTATTATGGTCAACTCGAAGAAATTCTGGAGCTCACTTATATCGGCCACCGCAAGGTTGTCTTGTTTCGATGTAAATGGTTTGACACCATTAACCCTCCGAACCATACGACACGAAACAGACGTTCTTACATTGACCGGGGCATACATCATATTTTGACTGACAGGGAATTTCACAAAAATAACCAATACATTCTTGCGACACAAGTAACACAAGTATTCTACCTTCAAGACCTTGCTAGACAACCACGTGGTTGGAAGGTCGTCGAACATGTTTATCATCGAGATGTGGCAGAGTCCGATCCAGATGTTATACATGGTAGCAGTTCATCACATGTTACACTTTCTGTTGGTTTGACTAATGTGGAGCATACGGATTTAAGTACAAATGATCAAGCGACAGAAGTGGACGCCCCACCGGTTAATGATGACAATGCTAATGCTAATGAAGACAATGAAGATGATGTCGCTGCACATGTACTTGATGATGATGATGTTGTAGTGTCTGATGATGATGAAGTGAACCCTTCTACTAATGTAGGAGTAGTTGTATCTAGCGATGATTCTGACGATGACTATCGATCTTAAGTTGTAGTTTAAATGTAGAATTTTGTATTTGAATGAAATTGTTTTTATCTGTTTAAATGTCTAATTTTTATTTTAGTGGAATTGTTTTTATAAGTATAAAATGTGTATTTATATGAATTTGTGTATTAGCATTAATTGGTCCACGAAATTGTGTGTTCTTGTGCTTGTTATTTTACAGATGGCGTGTGTAGGTCCTAGCTACCACGGTGGGGATGCTGGTGGTGATCCACCCAACCGGCCCAACCGGCCCGTACCGACTCAATGCCAAAGTAAGAAATTGTGATTTTTTTTTTAATTTAGATTCTTTTTAATTTCTTTTACTTGAATTTTCATGACCGAATAACATATCTTTGTAGGTTCGATGCCGCGTATTGAGACCGGAAGTGAGGCCTTAAGGAAGGCTTATAGAAAAAACAAAAAACAACCTTTACCGATTGGCTTTGATGTCACCGATCTTGGTACATACCATCCCATAGGAGATTATTCGAGCATGTTGAATACTCTTATGGGGGAAACAATTAGGCCACTTCCCTTTAATTGCGAGTGGGACGAAATTCCAAAGGCGCTTAAAGCGCATATTTTTCCTACGCTAGAGGTATTAATTGTTTATTTTACTTCTATTCTTATTGTTATCGACGTTTAGATATGTGTGTTATGTTTAAATTATTTGTTTATTTAAATGCATTTGTTTATATGTAGAGCTATTTCAACCTTGCGCATTGGTATGCCAATCAGGAGAAAGTGGTTGTTGGCGATAATGTATACACGGTGGGGGATCGGGTAAAGCTTGGGTTGGAACTTAAACTGAGGGTGCTTTGGCGCAAAGCCAAGAACAGGATCAAGGCTAACCATTTCACAAGATATCCTTCAGCAGAGGTGGCAAAGAATCATCTGCCGCCGCCGAGTGTGTGGGAAGGCAGAACCCAAGAGGAGTGGAACGAGCTGGTTGACTGGTTTTCCCATCCGGATCAGGTGGCGAGAAGCGCGGTGAATGCTGCTAACCGCGCGAAGAACACCATACCAACCCATCAAGGAAAAAAATCATTTGCCCAAGGGAGGAACGAATATGTAAGACTCTTTATAATTTTTGTGATATTTTAAAGGTGTTTATATTGTTTATTTATAGCTCGTTATTAATTTATTTGATATTGTATAGAAAGTCGACAAAGGGTATTACGAGGACCTAATTGAAACGTGGAGGAAGGAGCACTCAAATTAGAAGACTGGCCAATTTAAAACCACAGAAAACAAGCAAAGATATGTAAGTAATTTAACTCTTTACATGCTTTAATAACTTATTTTATTTGTTTTTAACCCTTTTTTTTCTTTTTCTTTCACAGTTGGATATGAAGGCCATGCAAGATAATGTTAAAGCCGGCCTCATCCCGTTCAAGACCGATCAAGAAATATTGGATGAAACACAGTGAAAGCATTCACAATCGTACGACACAAACTTATCCTTACATTTCCATCATCTTCTATCACAACACGACTTAAGAAAATATGTTTAACCTAGTTAAGACGTGTTAAGATAGAAGATGATGGAAATGTAATGAAAAGTTTGTGTCGTATGATTGCGAAGGCTTTCACTGTTTTTGGTGGTGAAAATGGGTGGCCAGAACTTTTTACTTATATACGTGACTTTTTGGAAAACCCAACTAATGCTGTGATACGTGCCCACGTCAACAATTCTGTTAAAAAAACTGTTAGAAGAGCCATTAACTGAAGATACTCAATTCCACCAGGTTAAACATATTTTATCAAGTCGTGTTTTGATAGAAGATAATGGAAATGTAATGAAAAGTTTATGTCGTACGATTGCGAAGGCTTTCACTGTGTTTGGTGGTGAAAATGGGTGGCCGAAACTTTTTCCTTATATACTTAACTTTTTGGAACACCCAACTAATGTTGAGATATGTGCCACGTCCTGTTAAAAGAACTGTTAGAAGGGCCATTAGTTTTTTTAAGCTGGTTAATGGCTCTTCTAATAGTTTTTTAAGCCGACGTGGCACGTATCTCATCATTAGTTTGGTTTTCCAAAAAGTAAAGTATATAAGGAAAAAGGTCCGGCCACCCATTTTCACCACCAAACACAATGAAAGCCTTCGCAATCGTACGACACAAACTTTTCATTACATTTCCATCATCTTCTATCTCAACACGACTTAATAAAATATGTTTAACCTGGTGGAATTGAGTATCTTCAGCTAATGACTCTTTTAACAGTTTTTTTAACAGAATTGCTCACGTGGCACTGGCACGTATCTCAGTATTGGTTGGGTGTTCCAAAAAGAAGTAAATAAAGAAAAAGGTCTGGCCACCCATTTTCACCACCTGAAAGCCGACACAAACTTTTCATTACTCTTCTATCATCTTCTATCTTAAGACGTCTTAATAAAATACCTTTAAAGAGGTTTTTTGCACGATCACTAATGGCTTTCCAATCAGCTGTTCTAACAACATTTCTAAACGTGTGCCAACATTAGGTGACTGATCTAATAAGTTAACTAATATAAGCATAGCAGCCTCCTTTAACAAATGATTATCACCCGCAACACACTAACCAAAAAGTTCCGGCCCCCAATTTTCAACATCAAACACAATGAAAGCCTTCGCAAGCGTATGACACAAACTTATCCTTACATTTACATCCTCTTCTATCTCAACACGTATTAATAAAGTATCTTTTACCTGGTTTTGAGTACCTTCAGCTAATAGGTTTTTAATCAGATTCCGTAACCATATTGCTGACGCGTCACGTACCTCAACATTCAACATTCCTATATTTTCAAGAAAATGTGATAAACTCTTTATAATAATGTAATATATAATAATGTAATATATATTATTGAACATTGTAGTATAGATATAGATAGAAAAAGATTTTTGGGTCGAGAATTTTGGATCGATTTCTTAGGGTCGAAATTGTCGACCCTAAGTGCTTTGGGTCGACAAACTTTGTAGTTTTGGGTCGAAATTGTCGACCCTAAACGCTTATATTGTTGTAGTAAACAGTAAGCAACAAAAGAAAAGTATCTACCTTTATCACATGCAGAATTGGACCGACGATGTTTAGCGGCGGCCTTAACGTCTTCTTTGTAACTGCCATCTTGTTGATGTGTGCTCCTGCAGCTTGCAGTTTCTATTTTTTTAGAGGAAACACGGAAAGGTGCTTAGGAAAATCTCATCTGACTATCGCGAATTCTTACAAAAATAGCTAACTTATTAATTATTTGCATGTTTTAAGGATACCACTCTTATGTGCCGCTTTCATATTTTTACACATTTGTTAAGCTTATGTATTTCTATTGTGTTCAAACTGCAAGTCTACAATAGTAATAGGCCTTGGCTGGTCCTGATTCTCATTAGCATTTCAAGCTTTGTAACAGAAAATTCCCCTTGCAAATAACCAACCACATACCGTTCAAATACTTCTACAGATTTCGAGACTTTAGTTCCAAATTTCATTGCATTATTAGAAATGAGACCATTTTTGCGAATTCGACGTATTATCTTGTAAGAAGCTTAAACGAAAGGCTGGAGATACAGGTTTTAAAGTTTAGTTGGTATGATATCATATCTTGAGCAAATGAAACTTAACTTAATTGTAAGCTTTCTGATAAAAGCATAGACTTAAAGCACAGTGCATACCTCGGGTAGCCTGAGCACATCTTCCACCACTGTCATTGATTCAATGTCACGCTTCTATTTACCACATGCAAGAAAACACATGATGTTGATCCACCAAGAGTGTGTGAGCACATCTCCGTGACTAATGTTTGTTCTTCCTCTAGTTTTCATGATAACGGTACATGTAGATCGGTAATCCCTATTAAGTAAAAGCTTCCATCAAAAGATCATACTTTATAAGGACAACCGATCCCACAGTAATTGCAATTAGGAAATTAGAGGCGGATCAGGTCGGTTCGAGTATGAATCAGATATACAGGCATAATATATGTAAGGTGGGTGGATCGGGTTGGTTTGGGTGCGGGTTAGGCGGCAGGTCGCGGGTAGGCAATCCTGGTAATTGTTAGTAGTTTTTATAATGTTCATTCACTTATTAACTACACATATTTATAAGAGTAAATTGCATGTTTCATCCTTTTGGTTTACACACACTCTCAACTTTTGTCCTCATTTCAAAGTAAGTACACCACCGTCCCTATGGTTTACAAATCTTGCATGTATCGTCCTTCCGTCATACTCTCGCTAGATGACACCCCTTACGTGCTCAGCACGTTTGGGTATTTACGTCTTTTCCCATTCAAACGATAATTGACTACATATTTCCCCGGACACATATTTTAAAAACCTTTCCACACAAACTCCATTTAATTCTCACTATCAAACCTAAATCTTCACTCCCAAAACCTAAGAAACCCTAGATCAAAGTTCATATCAATGGCATATTCTTGGAAATCTATGGACTTGGATAAGTTGGTAATAAATGATGATGATGTGTCATCGTGTAGGTTGTTATTTTAATTATCAAGTTTTACATTTATATTTTGCCGACTTTACCTAAAACACATTAAAACGGGCCATGTACCCGATCAAATGTAGCTTCTTTGGTAATTAGGGAGTCGATTCACTAAGAGCGAGAGCGTTAATACTTTATATTCTAATCATAATTTTGCTAACTAAATTAAGTTTAATTAAACTCATGTTAATTCTTAATCTAGTAAACGTATGCTAAACAGTTCTAGAAGAATAAAAGGGGTTTTCAATCTGAACATGTAACTGGACACAGGGTGGGGGTTGGTGGGGGGCGGGCGGTTTTTTGTGTATAAAACACAATAACTTCCACTCTTGCATTCTCGATGTCGCGCGCGTTGAAAAGAATTAGGCCCAGATTATAAGAAAACTTATTAACCATGATTAATTCCCAATTAAAAACGCTTGTTGTTATTTAGTCGCATGAGTGCTTAACCTGCAGCATATCCATTCCAAGATTAGGCGTTAACTTCTTCCTAAAACCAAGACACGTAAAATTCTAATCACAATTAAACCATGCCGCTAAAGCATCATATTTTGCAGATTAAATCTATCTTTATGAGAGATTAATAATGGTGATCTTATTTAACCCTAGCTCATGGAGACTTTACCCACTTACTGCTTAACGGCTCTTTATATACTAGTAGTCCACTGTCTAAGTCTTTACCAAAGGAATCAGTACGTTATTTGTTGTTCCTAGGTCACCTGCTTGTCTAACTTGTTCACATAAACCAATGGTAAAGATAGGTCAATATTTGTGATCCTATTACTCTAGATATATAAATTGCGGATATGGAGAGTCATCCTGGCATTTAGCTAGCGACATATTTTGCATTTGTAGATCCAGCTGAATGATAGGTCGCATACTTAAGCACGTAAACAAGTATAAATTGATAAACATAATCAACAACCAATGATAAATTAAGCAACCGAAATAAACAAACCAAACATTTAAATCTTCATAATCATGGCTAATACCCAAGGGTTTTATCCCTTAACCATTGTAATCAATACATGAATAATAATTCAACCAAGGTAAACTAACTGAGTTAAATGAATGATACCAAAAATCGAACGATTACTGGAGTATAGGATATTACAAGGTGTTTCCTATGGAATTAGTAGCTTTGCTTGACCTCTTCTACCATTCTTGTCTTCTAAAAATCGACTTTTGTGGTTAGGGTATCGAAAATATGATTAAGCACACCTAAAACTCATTTTAGGCCTTCTATTTATATTGTCTGGAATATGGTCGATACGCCGTATTGGTTGAGGTCAATACGGCGTATTGGAAGTTTCTTAGATTAGGGACCACGTTCAATATCTTCCAGAATATTTTATTACTATATCTTGGATACGGCATATAAAGGTCTTATGGATACAGCGTATTGGACTTTGTTCTTCGTGGTTTCTTGTGAAGTGCAGGCACAGATACGCCGTATCTTCCTTGATGGATAAGACATATTGGATGTCAGAATAGTATTCTTTAGATTTCTTCGTTTAAGCTCCATAATGCGTGCTTTTTTGCTAATCTTCACAAAGTACTCCATAATTACTGCAAGTCTCAAATATAAACGATTAAGTAACAATTCTTGCAATAATTATATAAAATGGGTAATTTATATGGGATAAATGATGTTATAAAAGTGACGTTATTTGATGTCATCAAATATCCCCCCACTTGAATCCTACTTGTCGTCAAGTAGCCTTTAGAAATTTATGAAAATATATCCTTAAGGATTTTTTTCGTTAAGCATTTATTCAATCAATTACTAATACACAACCAAACACCTCACGAAATAGGTAGATGAAAACACTCAAATCACTTGACTAATCTATGTGGTAACATGTAACTAATTGGCTCAATTGCTTGGTCGTGATGAGTATTCTATTATAGGCTTGGCAAGGATACATATATCCACCACTAAAGCTAAGGAGTAACAAGTTTATAAAGGTGAATTGGGTTTTTCTAAAAGGCTTAAAAGGTTTTGATCACTCTTTCTAATCTCCATCGATACTAATATTTCAGAAAAGGTGACAAAATCACACATACACACACCCATAACGATAGGATAGACACATGTGACTGCATTAGAACCTTGACTCGAATAAGCTAAAGAACAGGACTAGTAGTCTTTACCAAAAGTTTAAACCAGCAAGGGCGACAAACCACATATACACATCCATAACGATGTAATAGACATACATGATTTCATTCAATTCCCTCACTCGAGTAAAACCAAGGGTTATGATGAAAAGTGATATAGGGTATGGATCTTCTAATCCTTTCTCCAAAAGTAATAAACCAACAAGGCAGAAAAAATCACACATACATGGCCGTAACGACGGAATAGACACATGTGATTGCTCGCATCCTCATTCGAGTAGGACCTAAGGATAAAGATTAGGAAAAGGAAATAATTGTTGTTAAATAAAAAATTACAAAACAAATAGACTAAGTCCAAACAAATAAGGTACAAGTTGCTAGAAACTTTCTCAACCGTTCCCATGATAAAGACTCACAAATATACACACAAACGTCTTGATCATAGATCAACAACCTAAGTTGGCGTTCCCGTAACGGTCAACTTCCCAATCATCCATACTATACATACTTTTACAAGATCAAGTGGCGATATCTACCATTTTATACAAAAATTTACATCGTTGATTTATAACATGTATCAACGAATAATCAATCCTTTAATTAATGCCATCGGTTTAAGCTTTAACGAACTGATTATCTCCAAAATTTGCCTCTTTTTTTGCATCAATTTTCTAATTTTTTGATTTTTTTCATAAACAATATACTATGAATCTCGGTGTAATTTCACCATCTTCACGATCATAATAACTCCGGATAATATCTTCCATAATTCTTCATTCTTCGGACATACCAATAATTGTGATGGTAGTAAAAATACAGGAGTTTAACTACTTTTACATTCCTAATTGCAATGCGCAATTTCCCAACCATACCAGAGATAGAAAATGACACAAGACATATGCAGTACATACTTTACACTTAAAGTAACTAGCAACTGATAAACGGACTTAATCTAATAGGGTAGGCTAAGGTGTAATAAAACAAATAGTTGGTGTTATCCTAAAGGATTGGCTCTATTGGTTTTTCTATGGAATCTTACTCTTAAAATTAGAGTAAACAAAGGGTTTATACAGGGGTTACCTAACCGACGTGGTTAGTTAATAACACAACATATATAGGCTTTTTGGGTGTAATTCTAGAAATTTACCAATTTAAACAAGTTACTACATCTAAATCCATATTACTCATTATTGTGGTCTCGAATAGATATACCAAGCCAAGTTCTAAAGTCTACAACATCACCGGAACACTCATATTTTTGTGAGATTTTGGGTAAATATTTGGAAATAGATAAGGCTGAATCCTCACAATATCTAATAAGGGTTATGTGTGCAGGTTATGTAACTAGTAATTTTACAAAAGTATGCTTGATTTTTTTGAATTTAAGCATATTAATGTGAAAAATAGGACAAGTAGCGTTCTAATTCCCACCCCCACTTAAATTATACAATGTCATCGTTGTATAAAAATAACATTAAAAACAGGAAATAAAATAATTAGAACGAGAAACTTCCCTGATATTTGCTCGATATGATTCTCCATGTTGAGTATATGAGCAAGAATGTGTGTTGTAAATGCGTCTGAATTCCAGCATGACTACAACACACATAAGATTCCAGATTATGGATACTTCACCAACGTTGTCGATTTCTTTCCAGCGAGGTCCTGTGCAAAATATAAGAAAACCATGCAATCCTATCTCGGGTATCCTGCAGTTAATAAAAAAAATAAAAACACAAATTGTACAGGAAACCAATACGTCGTATCCAAAAGCTGGATACATCGTATGGAGAAACCTGTCAAAAGTATCTATACAAGTCTGATTTGCTAGATACGTCGTATCATGTGCATGTATACGCCGTATCCCAAATCTGACAATAATGTTTTAAATGCAAAAAAATAAAGACTAATAACGTCCAAACATTCAATACGCCATATGGTATGGAGCGGATACACCATATTGATGTCTGGGAAGACATACTCGATTAAATAAATTAAAAACTGCCCGGGGTGTCTCCCGGGAAGCGCTTTTCTTTTCAGTAAAGTCTTTAAGTTAGACTTTTCTTCAGGCTGCTTACTGCATCTCATGCATGCTTGTGTGCCCGCGTGTGAGCCATTCTTCAACCTTCGTATCTCGAATAAATTCGGGTCCTAGATTCAAGACTCCTTTGAAGAAACCCTTTAGCTTTTGGTATGAGTGCGACATTCCATTCATCTTGTCTTGTTCACCTACCTACAGTAATGACAGGATCTTGTTGCATTTAAGTTAGACTTTTCTTCAGGCTCCTTACTCCATCTCAGAGAAATCAGGGGTCGGGCTGGTCCTCGTTAAGTGGGGCTACTGAAGTGCTGGCCTCTCTAGTCCTCTGTCTGACCCTGTGCCTCTGATAAGGTATGCAAGTATGAGCATAACTCATGTATCTTACCCCACTCCTATCCATCATCAGCGAGAGACTAGTAACTGTCCATGCAGTGAATCGTGAGAAATAACGGGCCATACTATCTAACACCTCTCTTTGCTCACCCATGTCACCACGTAAGTTGTGGACCTCCTCCTTTAATCTGCTCAACCTTTGTGCCATAGTCCTAATCGAGGCGGCCGCAAGAGGTGGCTGAGTTGCCTGTACGGGTGCTGGAACAACCTGAGCATCCTCATCAACATCAGGAGCACCCTCAGCGATCTCTGGGCACCAGCCGTAGCAATCGGCTGCCTCTCTAGTCCTGAGGCTACCCAAGCCCAAGTATTACCAAGCCTAACATAGATGTTGAGCTTAACAAGCTCATGTAAATCCATAACCGAAAGCACACGGGCAATCACAAACAATCCCATCAGTCCCTCATCACTAACTAAACCAAAGTGCTCAGCAAGACACCCAATAAAGTGTCCCCTAGACATCTTGGCTCTGCTCTTCCTCCCATCGGCCTGCCTAAACAAGTAATGTGCTAACAGGTATGGGATGTTCGCCGTCCCTGATCCATGCTCCTCAAGAAGAAGAGATCGGTAGTAGTCACCTTCTCAGGTGCCTGACCCCAACCAGAAATGTTGTAAGAAATCAACATGTGGCACAGCCTCCTCACAGGGTCTCAGATAAATGTATAAGAGGGAGGAACCCCTAGAAAGTCCCTATCAGATGAAATTTGAGTCTAGTAATCCCTAAGATCCTCCTTATCGGTGATCACTCTTGCACTGCCCAACCAATATGCCTCAAACCCAACCTCTACCATCTCCTCGGCAGTATGTAATCCCAGATCCAGAATAAAATCCCTCTAAGTCATCCTACGTCTAGGTCCTCCCAGTTGAAAACATAAAGTATCAGTGACATCTAATCCTAGCTCAGTATCACTGATCCTACAGGTTCTGAAGAACTCAAGTATAAACTCTTGAACTAACGGTCCCCGAATCTCAAATAACCTCCTCCATGCGTGGCTACTAAACAAAACTTGTCCCTCCTCTCCAGTATACACCATCCTCATCCTGTCAGTCAAAGTCTCCCCCATATCCTCGGTTAACCTAGCAAAATCCAACATATGTACCTGATTAACCTGTCTACCGAAAATCTTATCTAGTCTCTGCTCGAAATAGGGATGGCACCCCGTGAGTAATGGGTATGGGTTCATCAAACCCGTTACCCAAACCCGTGAATTTTTTTCTTACTCGCCACCCACCTGTCACCCACCAATGGGTATAACTTTTTACCCATACCCATGCCCGTGGGTACCCATCCGCCGTGGGTAAACCCGTGGGTTTGTGAAATGGAACAAAAGCATAAAACCATGATATGTAAACTAACTATGAAACTAGGTAATAAGACATCATATCAATTTTCTAAATACTAAGTTCACAATATTCTTAATGACATGTCTGAAACTAGAAAAATTCATCATCATTACACAAAATCACATACATGTACCGAGAAATATCATGTATATATCTTTGAAAGTTTGATATTTCATATTTATATTTTAGTCTTGTAACTTCAAAAAATTGTTAATTTATTGTGTAGTCTAGAGATCTTGGTAGTTATTAAATATATACCAACAACCTCACAAATATTTAAGTAGTATAATAAATTTTATTTTAACACAAATGGGTTTAGGGTACACTCGTGGGTATTTAGGCGGGTACACTCGTGAGTTTCTTAAATGGGTACACCCATGATGGGTATGCATTACCCGTCACCCACTCGCCACCTACCGATGGGTATAATTTTCACCCACACCCCACCCGTGGGTGAAAAATAATGGGATTACCCGCCTATTTACGTGCGGGTACCCATGGGTTATGGGTTTTTCCTTGCCTGTTTCCATCCCTAGCTCGAAATCATGTACAATCTCCTCAGTGTATCCATCTACCTGGTATCTAAGCCACAAATGCCTCTGAGCCCTAGGTGGTAGTGGTGCCATATCTGCAAAACTCGAACAAAGTTAGTATAAAGGAAATATAATTTTCATAATCCTGACAAAGGTCGAATACCACGTATTGAGGAATGGGACATGCTGTATAGAGGTGGGAAGAATACCCCGTATCTATGAATATTCAATAAGGTGTACTGAGGTAATATAGGAAACTTGATATGGCATATTGGGGTACTAATATGCCGTATATTATATCAAGAACTTAGTTTTTCAAAAAGCTTAATACGTCGTATCCAGGTGCCTGGATAGTCCGTATTGGTTTTATAATTTGGGTATAAATGCTCAATACGCCTTATCCGTTCCTACTGGATACGTCGTATCAAGTCTGCAGTAAAAAATGAAATGGGTTTCCCATTCTACCCATTTGACCCAAATAACTCAATACATCCAAAACACAAAGTTTAGCAAATAATGGGATTCATATAGGTTTATACGCATTATTCCTAGTCAAGCAAAACCCTAACCCTAATTGAAATATCAAAAGTCAAAAAGAAAAAAAAGGATTAAAGGATCAATACATTGTGATTTGAACGAAACATATATAAGATTGAGGACGAAAATTAATCTCCAAGGGTTTTTCAACCGTAGTTAATCTTTTGAGTGAGAGAAAAAATTATGTGTGTGAAAAACTTATCCGGCGTATTAGTTGGGTTTTTATACCCAAACTCGATACGCCGTATTTGTTTTGTCCAATACATCGTATTGGGTAAAATAGTTGACCAAGTCAACTCTGGTTAAAAATCGTTAATACGACGTATATCGTTTAGACAATACGCCGTATCCATATTTGGAGACAAATTTTCTTGATTCATTAAAGTAAATCCGCAATCTTCTCGGTGTTAAGCCACCATCCCTTATAAACCGCTTTGGGATGAAAGGAAAGCCAAACGACACATATAAATTTCTAATCATGAAAATTAATGGCTTCCCTTCGTGAAAACTTATTCGACTCATCAATTTAGTAATTAGAATAAAATTACTTGTTTTTGAAAATTCTCTTTTCTTGACGTGGTTTGTCTCTAAGTGTTCATCAGACTCAAAGTGAGTGGTGTCATTACTTATGCAAACAACACTATCCATTGGTTTTATATCAATGTTTTCCGAATACAATTTAGTATTGATTTTAACATGGTCATTTACTGGTTCTGGTTTCAAAGCATTGACAAGAATTAATTTATAAGAAAACGAATCCTTGTCGCATATAAAAGTATAATCTTCGTTGTCAGAATCAGAAAATGATATAATAAAATAAAAATCAGTTTTAATTGCATCATAAATACTTACAGTTGGTTCGTAAAACATTCTCATTTGATGTCAATGCATCATTGTAGACGATAGCTGGGAAATCTGTCGAAAAATCAAGAATATCGACATTAAATCTACATGTATGTACTGTATTGGTTAAGAAAGTTAGATACACCGTTTCAATTAAAGTGAATACGCCATATCAGTTTATCGACCAGAACAGGGTATAGAAAACAATAAAACAAACACACAAACAAAACAAACAAATAAACAAACAAACAATTAAAAACAAATGTACAAAAGTTTACACTAATCTAAATTACACTTATCCTAGGGGTTAAGCTAACCTAAGGTTAAATTAATCTATGGTTAAAACCAAAATATTAAATAAAAATAAGATTAAACAAATTCACTTCCCGGCAGCGGCGCCAAAAATTTAATGTGTCGTTGTGTAAAGGTAGTTTTAAGTTATCAAGTTTTACATTTATATTTTGCCGACTTAACTTAAAATAGCACTTTAATGGACAGTGTACCCGATCAGATGTAGCTTCGTTGGTAAGTAGGGTGTCGATCACTAAGAGCGAGAACGTTAATCTATAGTTCTATCAATATTTTGGTTAATTAAGTTAAGTTAATTTAAACTATGTTAATTCTAATCTATGTTAAACCTATGCTAAACCTATGTTAATCCTAATTCTAACAGATAAATGGGGGTTTTCAGTCTGAGAGACTGGCACATGTTTTGTGGTAACTTAAATCAATTTAAAACACAATAACACACGCAAGCAGATAATCAAAAGATAGAAGAGCAGTCTAGCCAAATATAAGAAAACTGTATTAACCATGATTAATCCAATTAAAATGTTGGTTTGTTTATGTTAGTGCAATGAGTGCTTATCTCGAGGCAGCATATCATTCCAAGATTTAGGCGGTACTTCTTCCTAAAACCTAAACATGTAGAATTCTGTCATAATTAAATGCATCCGCATAAAGCATCATATTTGCTGATTATAATCTATTGTTAGTCCCACTTTAACACTTCTATAGATAGAATTCCTTAAGCTTGTTTAAGGTTAGTTATATTAGATAAATCTAACACAACTATAGTAGAAACTTTGTGTGAATGTATTAAAGATTATGCGGAATCTAATCTTTGATAAGAAGAATTTTCAATGGAACAGTAAAACATAATGAACATATAATTCAACAAAACATAAAACACCAATATTAATTATGCAATAATAAGAATACATCTCAAAGTATTAGGTTATCAAAGACTCTTGAACTATAATATTTCTATGAATGACTCGTTTGTTGATTACTGTATTGGTATAGCTAGTAATATCTCTATGGCCCTAGGACCCTCTGGTTTTTATACACCCAAAGTCCTAACGAGACGGCTTACAATACTTTCCTAATAATCAATAATCTCCTAAATAATTAACTTATAGATATCTTTTTACAAAATATCTCAACAAATCACATAAGCAGGTACTAACTAACTCCAGCATAACATAACTTCGTTCACTACAGCATTAAAACTCCTTCACAGCATTAACTTTGTACTAGCATAGTAACTTTATACTAGCAAGGACTAACGACTTAGCAGTTTTTCTTCTAAGTCTCTGAGTATCCTGAACTTCCACTAGCGAGTAGTAAACTTCTGCGTGGCAGTAGAACTTCCTCTAGCAGTAGTAGTCTTTGTATTGACAGTTGTAACTTCTAAACATCAGCAGTCCTAAACTCTTCAATAAAAATTTTTCATTAAAAGTCGCCAACAACACTACCGTTGACTAAGCAGCAATGACATCATAAAGAACATAGTAATTACAAACAACATCAAGAAAGCTTTTAATCCCAACAATCCTCCCCTAAACTTGATATTTATCTCTAAAATCATCAAGTTTCTTCATTGAAAGTTTCATAATCACCATAGGATCTCAAACACTTCATTATTTCTAAGAGCTGTTTTGTGACGAAATATTAAGAAGCTGATATGCCATTTCACTGAAATGATCACATTGAAGCTTCAGATAACAATCAGTAATTGTAGCAGGGTGTAAGGGAATATCTCTTTTCTACAGCATGTGAAGTTGCATATGTTGGCATCCTCTAATGAAGAACTCCACAGAGTCATATATTTCCCATCCAACACTCTTGAAATCCTGTTGATCCCAAACTCTGTCTTTTCAAAATGTGGTTCACACATTGTCTTTAAACTCTCCTCATATTATTAAATCTAAGATCCTCACTGGTCTTGTTGAGCCATATATACTTTTACCAATTTCCACCTAAGTTTCAAAATCTATCCCCCCCCCCCCCTTTTTGTCAAAGCTTTTGAGCATATTCTGAAGACTAAGTAACATCTTTGAACTTCCATTGAGCTCTGATGATTTGGTAATAGTTTTTTTCTTTCCTTATTTATGAATTCTTTCAGTCAACAATGGTTGGAGCTTAGGTAGCCAAAGGGATTAGCATCAATTGCTAATTATCCTCTTCCATCAGAACATTTTCATAGCTCTTATTCTTAGCTTCTTCTTATCATCATCCAATTCAGCTGTTTTCTTTGAACATCACACCTTTTGCTTTTAGTGACCATCTTTCAGCTCATCTCCTGCTCTCCTTTAAACTACCTTCCACCAAGTCTGTTCTATAATCCACAACAGGTTCACCCTTTTAAAGCATTTGTCAAACAATTTCTTGATAAATCAATAGTCTTTAGTTTTACCAATCTTTTTTACTCCTACCGTCCATGTTCTTAAGTAGGTAATCAAATCTTCTTCTGATGAGTTTTGGTTGTGTTTTTCCCTCTTCTTGCTCTTCTGCTCTATTTAGCGCAAAGTGCTTGTAATTCTTGCTCTAGAGTTCCTTTAAACAATGGGGGCTGTTGTTTGTTCAGTTGTGAACTGCTCCTGGTTTCTTCAGCGTGCAGTCTTGAGCCAACTGGTTCAGCATCAACCTTAGAGCCTGAATAGCATTCCCAGTCTTCATCAAGGCTACATGGTTTCAGTTTTCTCCCGTGCAAGTCTCTCTACTAATTAAAACCCAACTTGGGTAAGTTTGATAGCTTCTTGTTCATACAAAAACTGATTTGTCGTTCTCTTCCCTTCTTCAAAAAGGCTTCTCAGGTTCTACCATAATGCCTTTGCCTTTGTCCTGAAAATTATTGGTTGTATGGTTGTTAGGGAAAAAAAGATGTTGTGGTTTATGTAGATGTACCCACTCAGTAATGACAATTCCTTTCTTAGAGTTGGAATTGTAAGGCAGTTGTTTAGTTGTATGCACACGACCCTTGTACTGGCAACACTAACTGGTACACTTGGCTTTCTAACAACATTGGCTTTTACCTTAGGTTTTACAGTTTTTAAAGCAGCAAGTGCTTGAGCCAAAGTAACTTCATCAATAGTTAAATTCACATCTTTAGTAGCAACTTCTTGGTTTCGGCTCAATAGCCGCATCACCATCAAGATTCACATTCAAACATACAGCAGCATCTTGATCATAACCATGTAATGTCCTTCAGCAGCATCAATACATTATCCTCCCGCTGTTGGAATGCATCCTCCGACCCAAAACTTTTCTTATATTTTCATCCTCCATAGGATTCTACCCTACTGTAAGACCAACTTTTGTATAAACTTGGTAAGCCCATGGAGTGCTTACCCTCTTTTTTCGTGTCAAAGCTTCGTGACCCTCCTCGTTAAACTAACCAATCTCTTCAGCGTGTGGGTCTTTGTCTTTCATAACTCAAACTCTCTTGTTTGTAAATTCGTACATAATTCTATCATTCATTAAGTTTCAGACTAATCCTCACCAACATCGAAGTGGTTACCTCGTGACGAGCCTTGAATCATGAAATGTTTAGATACATTCTCAAACCAATTTGAGCACTTAGTAACCCCTATGGTTTCTTAGCGCCTGGGAACACCACCTAAAGTAGTTCCTAGGATCTAGAATCATTAGATGTTGCCTTTGGATGGTCTTTTATATGTTACCACTGTCCTGCTCTGCTTCTAAGCTAGAAGCAGTAGTGGCAGCCCTCACCAAACTGTCATCCAACTCCTTATAGACAGCCTCATCTGCTACATGTTCAGTAGGACCACTAGACTGAGGTATCTGAGTGTCCTTTCTCTTTGGCTTCCTAGGTTTTTGTTTCTTTTGAGGTTGAGATGTTGATGGTTGAATAAAAGTGGGTGTGTGATGGGGATCAGTGGGATTTGCTGAACCTTCACCCATTTCTGCTTGATCTTGTACCACCATTGTTTGGAATAATGGTGTTTCCCTTCCAGAAAAACCTTTCCCTACCCTTCTCATATTCCCAAATATCTTCTTAGTGTGAGAGGGTGCAATATATATTCTGTTGTGAGTAGGCATCCCTTCAAGTTGTTTATCCAAAAAGACTTGTATAAACCTTGGATACATAAAAAATTTGCCCATATTATCCAAGTTCTTCACCATACTTTCAAAAATGTATTTGAAAAGTTGAACTTCTGGTTTGTAGTTAAACAGATAATTGCAGATGCCATAGTGCTACTAAACTCATTCCATGCAGTAATCTTAGAACTTAGGCATTGTAAAATAGTATGAATCAGAAATTTCCATTGTGGGGAAAAGAATGCCTTATAGAAAGTAAGCTTCTGTGAAATTTTCTCATACCGCATCAGTGTAAGCTGTTCAAAGATGGTAGAATTAGGTAGACAATCAACACCTTCAGCATCTTCTAGTTGAAGATCTCTTCTCACAGTTGATTCAGTTATGATTATCTTCTTTCCATCCACTAGGGCATGCAACTGTACTTCCCCATTGACAGTTTTGGCTTTGACAGTAGACCAGACCTGTTCTATGCATAAAATGTATATAGTCGGATTGATCGTTAGTGCATATCTTATAGGATTTTCATTTAGAAAATCCACTATCTGCTCAAACCCTTTACTTTCTGTGGGTTTAGACAAAAACGCGACCAAATTATGAGTATCTGCAAACTTTAGATCCGCCATTTGTGTTGGGTTTTGATGATGAATGATAAAACTGAGTTAGGGTTTGTGATTAGAGAGTATATGAAAGAGTAAAATCGATTAAATGAGTGATTGAAACCCTTAATCGAAGTATTTATGAAAATACCCTCAACAACATTAACTGTCACCCGCCAGCAGATAACCCAGCATAGTAAGATAATGCCTAGCAGCATTAACTTTCACCAGCAATAGTAAGTTTATGCCTAGCAGCATTAACTTTCACCAACAGTAGTAAGTTTATGCGTAACAGCATTAACTTTTACCAACAGTATTAAGTTTATGCCTAGCAACATTAATTTTTGAGTCCACCAGCATTATCCAATCCTTCCTAAAACTGCGTCTATTTTTAAATATATTCAACTCTCTTTCTGTTTTTCAACTCCCCACTTCTCTCAATTCTTTTACTCACCAAATTACTCTGTCTGTTTTTATTCCACACAGCTCTCTTTCTATTTTTATTCTTACTAATTCTCTCAATTCTTTTTCTCACCAAAACTCTCTGTCTATTTTCTCTAATAACACATAATCTTTTCCAGCATATTCTAACAACTTTTTTCTTTGCCTTTCTTTTCCTTGCAGTTTTCCATGGATTTTCCATCCTTTGGGGTTCCCTTCAAAAGCAACATATCCTCAATCTATCTCTTCATAGTCTGTAAGATAGGACATGTTCCCTGTCATGTGCCTTAAGCATCCACTATCAATTACTTCTTTATCCTTTAAATCCATTTATTGATTGCCCTGCACATCAGGTAAGAAAATCATTTCTGTTGGAACTCCGCCATCATGGATTGGAATCTGCCTTGTGCATCAATAAAACAAACTTCTCTAGGTGATGATGCACTGTTATGTTTAGAAACATGGTCTAAAACTTTAGTCTTTGGTTTCCAAACCCAACAAGCTGAGGCCTTAACAGCATTAACATTATTTCCCTGAACAACATTAACTACTGCTTTTGGCCTAACAGTATTAACATTTTTACCCCTAACAATATTAACCCTTTGATTAATATTATTGTTTTTAAATGATGTGTTATTATTAATGGGCCTCTTAACAGTTGAATGTGCTGTTTTAGAAAGATATGACATTGGTCTAGCAACATTCACTATTGTTTTTGAGTGAGCAGCATTAACTTGTCTAGCAGTATTAACCAATACTGCTGTTTTTGAAATATTTTGTCTAGCAGTATTAATAGATACTAAGCCAGACTTCATTAGTACTGCTCTTGGAACCATGTTATTTTTAGTACAAGGGTGAGTCTTTTTAGCAAAATTGTGATGATTCACCCTTTGAGCATTGTTCCAAATAGGTTTTACCATCCTTTTATTTTGAAACTATTTTTGATGGTATTTGCAATCAACTTGCAAATGATCAAAGCTTCCACACACATAACAAGCCTTATTAAACATCTTAAAATTGCTTCCTAGTCTTTGAGACATCATATTGTTCCAATTTCTTTGATTGCCTCTTAGACTATGAGTGTTTTGCCTATGTTTCTCAGCTTGTTTAACAATTTTCCTAGCAATTTTCTCTTGTTGCTTAGGTTTGACAAACTCTATCTTAGCAATACTAGGCTTAACTGTTTTTTTCTTAGTTTTAGGCTGAGACACATTTTCTTCCTCACTATCTGACACACATTCTTCAATAATTGGGGCATCATCATTCTTCCTAACTATCTCAGACACTTCTTCATTAGACTTTCTATTTTTAACTACATGCTTATTAACAAACTCATCTAAACTAGTAAAAGACAAATCAGATGTTAAAGGCATGAAATTTCCTGTGTAGGGAGGTGGAACTGCATTATATTTTTCATAGCCTAAACCTTTCTTGCAATTATCAACAATTTGACACTCTATGAGCTTGTTTAAACTTTCAAATGCATTTTTAAATTTATCTACATTAAATTGAAGAGTTATGATATTTAGGCCTACATAATAGACTTACAAATAGGCCTACTCCATTTACATGTTGACAAGTGTCAAACACTCATTCTCTCTCCTCATATTCACCAATCAAATTTTCAATTCCACCAATCATAGTTGTAGGTCTATTTTTAGGCATACAAGTTAGGCTTGAAAATCATTTTTCTAAATTGAATGCTATCTTTTTCTTTTTGAAGTTTTTCAAGCTTCTTCCTAAGCTCACTAATAGTTATTTCTCCTACTTGAATATCCCATTTTAAGCCATTAATGTTTTCTACATAAACAAACTCATTCTTTTTATAAAATTCAAGTTTTTCTTCCACTGACTCTAAACCTGTTTTGTAACCTAAAACCATTAAACTAGATTTCTCTAAATCTCTTAATAGTTGATCATTTTGAGATTTAAGTAATTTAACAGTTTCCATACAAGATTTTGAACAATTTGAATCATTGGATACCTCTAAGTCAGAACTTGAAGATGAGTAAGCCATGAGTGCATAATTAGGCCCTTCCTCTGCCTGATCACTCCAGTCATATCCACCAAGACCATCACATGACACCAAAGCTATGGAAGTAGATGTTTCTACAGGCACACTCTTTCTTGAGCTTTCCTTCTTGTTGTCTTGATTTCTTGGAGCTCTGCACTCCCTAGCAAAATGTCTCCTCTTGTGGCAGTTGTAGCACTCCATTTGGACTTATATAACTAATAGTCTCATTGCCATTAACAGTAAGCTTCTTTCATGTATTCTTTAAAAACCTTCTAGCCCTCATGGTCAACATGGCCATTTTCCATCTTAAATCCATCTCTTCTATGTCATCAGGATGGATTTGTTGCAAGTCCTCATGTGCAAGTTAAGGACTATTTGGTTGACTAGCAAAGAATGAACAAATAACAACATCACTTAAGTTATTAATATTTGTAGAGTAAGCAGTATTAACTTGAGTGCTAGCAGTAGTAACTCTATGAGCAGCATTACCTACTTCATTAGAGCTGCTAGTGTTGTTATTAGAAGAGGACACAAAATCCATATTCTGTGTGCTTTAACTTGAGCTAGAGACCCCTTTAACTTCTGGTTCATACACCTTAAGGTTGTTGTAGAGATCATCAATGCTCATTGTATCCAAATAAGTCTTTATTCCTCCACAAACACATGTGTGTGTTCCACTCAAGTGACAAACTTCTTAATAAATTTTGATTAACATCTTTTGTGAAAGCTTTTCACCCAAAAGATCTAACTGACTCACAAGCTTTTGAAGCCTATCAAAAGTTATTAAGCATCCCTGAGCTTGGAGCCATGAGAAGTGTTAAATAATAGCTGCTTTAAGAGATTCCTTTGAGTCTTTTTAGTAGCTTCATTCCCACCAAATCTCTTTTCAATAGCTTCCAGCAATAGCTTAGCATCCTTTATAGAGTTAAACTTTAACTGATGTTCATTGGTGACTGCCCAATCATTAAAGTACTTATAGCCTTCACTTCTAATCTGTCTTTAGCCTTATATCTTCAACAGTTGTAAAAGGAGGCATCACTTTCCCATGACTACCTTCTACATTTGTGCTTTTTTGGCAAGGTTGCACCATTCTCTATGACTTCCCATAGTGCATAGTCTATCATCTGGATGTATTGTTCAATCATCATCCTCCATAACTCAAACTCACCCGGTTTGAGCATGGGAACTTTGGATGCAACCACCATGTGTGTAGAATCTTGATTCATATCTTCTAGCAAAGTTTCTCAAAACAACAAGCTCTAATACCACTTGTTGGTCCCACTTTAACACTTCTATAGATCGAATTTCTTAAGCTTGTTTAAGGTTTAGGTATATTAGATAAATCTAACACAACTATAGTAGAAACTTTGTGTGAATGTACTAAAGATTATGCGCAATCTAATCTTTAATAAGAAGAATTTTCAATGGAACAGTAAAACATAATAATTCAACAAAACATAAAAGCTCCAATATTATTAAGCAAATAATATGAATACTCTCAAAGTATTAGGGTTACAAAGACCTTGAAGCTATGATAATTCTATGAATGACTCGTTTTTGATATATGTGTTGGTATATCAATCTCTATGACCTATGACCTCCTTTTATACACCAAGGAGTCCTAAACGGCTTACAATACTTTCCTAAGTAATCATAATCTCCTAAATAAATAACTTATACATATCTTTTACCAAAATATCTCATACAAATCACATAAGTTGTACTAACTAACTTGGCAGTACTAACTTCTTTACTAGCAGCATTAACTCCTTCAACAGCATTAACTTTGTACTAGCAATAGTAACTTTCGTACTAGCAGCACTAACTACTTAGCAGTTTTTCTTCTAAGTCTCTGAGCAGTCTTAACTTCTACTAGCAGTAGTAACTTCCTCTAGTAGTAGTAACTTTCTCTAGCAGTAGTAACTTCCTCTAGCAGTAGTGACTTTGTATTGACAGTTGTAACTTCACCAGCAGTCTTAAACACCTAAAATAATTTTCATTGAAATTCTCCAACAACACTAACTTTGACTAAGCAACATTAACATCAATAAGAAAAATAGTAATTCCAAACAGCATCAAGAAGCTTTTAATCCCAACATCTATCTTAAGAGATTAATAATGGTGATCTTATTAAACCCTATCTCATGGAGACTTTACCCACTTATTGCTTAACGACTCTTTATATACTAGTAGTCCACTGTCCGAGTCTTTACCCAAGGAATCAATATGTTATTTGTGGATCCTAGGTCACTTGCTAGTCCAACTTGTTCACATAAACCAATGGTAAAGATAGCAAGATATTTTGCATTCTTAGATCCAGTTGAATGATGGGTCGCATACTTAAGCACGTAAACAAGTATAAAGTGATAAACATAATCAACAACCAACGATAAATTCATCAATTGATATAAACAAAACAAACATTTAAATCTTCATAATCATGGCTAATACCCAAGGGTATTATCCCTTAACCATTGTAATCAATATAAGAATAATAATTCAACCAAGGTAAACTAACCGAGTTAAATGAATGATACCAAAAATCGAACGATTACTAGAGTATAGGAGATTACAAGTTGTTTCCTATGAATTAGTAGCTTTGCTTAACCTCTTTTGCTTTTCATGTCTTCTGAAAATCGACTTTTGTGGTTAGGGTATCGAAAATATGATTAAGCACACCTAAAACTTATTTTTAGGCCTTCTATTTATACTATCTGGAATTTGGTCGATACACCATATTGGTTGTGGTCAATACGGTGTATTGGAAGTTTCTTGGAGTAGGGACCACGTTCAATATCTTCCAGAATATTTTATTACTATATCTTGGATACAGTGTATAGAGGTCTTCTGGATACGGCGTATTGGACTTTGTTCTTTGTGGTTTCTTATGAAGTGCATGCACATATACGCCGTATCTTCCTTGATGGATACGGCGTATTTGATGCCAGAATAGCATTCTTCAGATTTCTTCATTTAAGCTCTAGAATGAACTCCTTTTTGCTAATATTCACAAAGTACTCCATAATTACTGCAATTCTCAAATATAAACGATTAAGTAACAATTCTTGCAATAATTATATAAAATGGGTAATTTATATGGGATAGATGATGCTATAAAAGTGACGTTATTTGATGTCATCAGTTCCTTCGAGACTTGAAGTTTTAGAAACTTCGAAGAAGTCAAGAAAACCGTATTCACCCCCTTCTACGGTTCTATAAACATATTAGTTGAAGTAGTTTGTTATTCATATCTTGACATTTTCTAAGCAGGGCAACATACATTTTATGTGTATAAGTCCTAGTAGAATATTAATTTCTTACCTGGCGGTCAAAAGAAACCAATAATCTTATTTTCATGTGTTGTACATTGCACACAATTAAGATTTTTCCCACTTGTGCGTGGAACAACATCATGTATGTAGACAATCCACACGACATTCGTTTCATTGTATGAACAATATGATAGTGTCACAGATAGTTGTATAACTAGTAAAAATAGAACCATATAGATTAATAAGGAATCGTGCATAATTATTATATAGATAACACTTCAAGAATGAATTATCATATAAAATAAAATGCAATTATCATTAAAACTATAGTTGTTCATATTTGAAAAGTAATGTATTATTTCAAGACAAACTAGAAACAATTATGTGTTATTAACATGGTAATCAAGCTTGTAGCTCCCACTGAATTAGACAACATTACATGAATGTCCTTTTTCAATAGTAAAATGCAATGCTCCCTTTGGGTTTTGACAACATTACAAGTGTTACATCAACAGTGAAAAGCAAATAGCGATTTATTTTCTTTCCTACTTACTTTAAATACATACAAGTAAAAATTACTTAGGTATTATAGGGAGTGAATGAATATCTACCATATATATGAGGACTAGCCATCATGCTTTCATTAACTTGAAAATTGGCATGCAATTTTCTTCATAATAGGCCTACAATTCCACAAGGATGTTTAGCGCCTTTATTGGGTGGATACTTAACAACTAGATGAAATCAAGCTAGTTATTTTAATCACGATAATCAAACAAAGCAGTTGTTTTGATCTTATCGATTTAAGCCTTACACAAGGGGTATCGATTTGATAAGAACAAGAGGAGAAAGAAGCTTTGCTTGCCTAAAGTTTTCTAAGAGACTTATTTGTTACAAAGATTTCAAAACCGAACAAGGGTAATGAGATCTACTTGAAAGAATAAGTTGTGCAATTCTACTTAACCGTGTAAGTTTGTTATGAATTTGATTAGAATTATAATAATTCTATCACACCTATTATTACTTTTTCTAGCAAGGAAAAATGATAGGTATGAGTCTCCCTCTTTCTTAAAAGGAAAAGAGACTTGGTTTGTCTTTTTCAAGAAACGAAAAAACATATGTTTACGATATACATTTGCAATAATATTATTAAAAGAATCATAAAATTTTAGTTTAGTAATTAGATAAGTTTCCTTCTATAAATATTAACTAGCCATAGTTTTTTGATTAAAAACACATTAATTTTTTTAAAGGGCTTAAGGGGACCAAAACTTGAACATTCTTAATCTTCTATGTGG
>BQNB010013105.1:0-30000 GCA_026074375.1 Tanacetum coccineum | reverse complement strand
TAGGGACAATATATTAAATAAGACTCCCATTCACTATGGCAAGTGGACCACATACATTGAGGAACTCGATTACGTAAGTCTTATAAAAGTATACATAACACAAGAGCTTATCAGAATTTTAAGTAGACTTCATGCCCCAACCAGACAAGGATGGAGTCTTCCCCAGCCTTAGCAGTGAACTAAAAAGTTGTAGTGAGTCGTGGATCTACCATAGAAATTTCAACGTCTAATTTATTAACGTTATTTAGTTACGATTTTTTTTAGTAAACATGGGTCATGCAATCAACAAACTAAAAAATTTAACCAAACATGCATATAACAAGTTTTAATCATCGGATTTGCATGTAAAACAATTAACACTTAATTGTAAAACATATATCAACATGTCAATACATATTTATGTTCATCATGAAGAATCAATTAAACAAGTAATTACGTGAAACAAGTTAAATAACGACAATTAAAGCAAGTAAACATGCGTTATTCACAGTAAAAATTGCATACGACTTAGGTTTTCTTCTACTAATTTTAATGATCATCTTGGTCGACTATTAACCAAGAAAAAACACCCTAAATGTCTGGATAAAATTAAGAACAAGAAAACATGCGAATTACACGTTTTTAGGTCCAATTTTATGTTTTTATGTAATTAACTACACTATACGATGGCTCGTGATGCCACTGTTGGAATTTAACATATTAAACATGGAATAAACACTTGTAAAACACAGCGGCTAGATAGATCATGTATAACATACAACTAATTAACGCAAACACAAGCAACTACCTTGTTTACCTTCTCTTGTTATGGATTGAACGAGGAACATATTAGAGAACACAATTAACACAACACAAATGAAACAATAAAGATTCTAAAGCAAGAATCCTCTATGGTTTCACACACATGTTTATTGGTGATCAAATTAGAATGCTAGTCCTTTTTTAACGATAAGCAAAACGAATCACTTGGATTCTTTAAACCTAAATCGAATTCCCTTGCCTTGGAGGGGGGGGGGGAGGGGAGGGGGAGATCGGTTCAAGAAGGGAGGAAGAAGATGAGAAGATTTGCTTTACTTAGGTTTTCAAGAGGTGCAAATAATGAATCAAGGGATTCATTATATAGGCAATCAAACTTAGGGAACAAGTAATTAACCGTAATCCTTATCCAATAAGGAATTTTTTTTTCCTTCCTTTTCTTTGTACATGGCCGGCCAAGGGGATGGATATCTAGAACCTTCCTTTTGGTCGGTTTACAACTAAGTCCCTATACTTAATTGTTAACAACCGTTAACCAATAACCGTTAAGTAGCTATTTGATTAACGACCGTTATTTACTTATCGTGAAATGATAAATAATATAATAGATTATATATATTAATTATATTATATAAATTGAATCTAAATGTAACGTGTGCGACCTCATAAGCTCACATAATTTCTGAACATATATTTATTTGGAATATGAACATATCCCAACAAAATTAAAGGTTTTGCTAACCTAGCCGTGTGCTAAACATAGTCGGGCTATGTATATGGAATAATTATGCATAAAATGTGGTTAAGATAGTTATTTTAAATTTAGAACAGTTAAAATATTGTCTTAAATTCTCTTATACATAGCCGTTACGGCCATGTTTAACATTTGGAAAAAGATCCTCTCATGTTCAAATGAACATGAGGGGTAATGTTCTGCTTTATCTGATTGTACATTTGACCTCTCATGTTTAAATGAACATGAGAGGATCCTTATCCTTAACATTTTTATTTATTGATTTTAAACAAACTAACATTATTAATCTTTACTCAGTTAAATCTTTTATTTGTCTCTTCTTGTAGTGTAATTCTCAAACTTCTTTTTACCTTCACATCAACATCAGTTTCATCAAAATTGTGTTTTCCGCTTCCCTCGTGAACCAATAACTATGAGAACGCGAGATTATTATTATTTTTCACTATGAATAAATTAATTTCATTGTTAGAGAACAGTATGGGGCATTAGCTGAGTGACTCCATGCAGAAAATTTGCTGCATAATCACGGCAAAATATGATGGTTCTTTCGTTAACATAGGTGAAACCTGTCGGGATTAAATAACCCGTTAACCATTAACACTACGAGTACGCAACGGATATGGAACTATCAAGTATGTGCATACGATTAGACACACAAGAATTAAACATAAGGTAAACAAGAAACTACTCCCTTTACAAAAAAAAAAAAAAAAAAAAAAAAACAAAAAAAAAAAAGAAGACAACAGCAAATGTAATGAAACTAAAGTGGATATTTCCACCTCCTATTGGTTGCTTCCACACAACACGTCAAACAAATACTCACGATGCTAGTCATTGTTTCACGAGGTCTTAACAAACACGGTTAACCGATCCAAAAACCCAAAGAGGTGCCTTTGAATCGGTATATAGGAAAAGAGACCAATATGATGCAATTTACCTTTTTATGTAAGTTATACAATCACATCATATATACATGAATATTTTTTTCCATGCAACTAAATTATATATAAAGGCCTTCTTGTTTTGATCGCATAACTGGGAAAAAGAATAAGAAAAGCTAAAACCATGCTATGAGGTGAGTATTTGTATGTAATTCTTATGGACCATAATACGGATAAAGGTATGAGGGTGTTTTATATAGCGACCTCAAACCGAATATAGATAACTCTAAAACTTAGAAGGATAACTTCAAGTCTGTAAAGCTTATCACAATTCTTCCATCTTATCTAAACACTCTTCATTATTCACTATAATTTGCACACGAATTCCCTTTATCTAGAAGTCCCCAAAATCTGCCCACATTGGGAGGAGACAAAGTTTCCATATTGACATTTGTAAGCCGGCTCTTTTTTATTTAACGGATAAATAAAGTTAGTTACCGGACGTCTAACAGAAACTAACGACGTATAAATATATTTCGTGGAAACATATTAAATATTAATAAAATCTTATATAACAAGTATATATATTTAATTACATAGATAAACCGTACTCTTCGGTGTTCTTATGTGTGTGCCCCCAATAGGACTCACCATTTCTAGTCGTATAGGTCGTTAAGCCAACTACCATTATTCCAGACATCTCCCACTTGGGAGTTGGAGTAGCATACTGCCCATAGAATACAATCGAACGGAAATGTCTAGCAACACACAACATTCGTTTTTTAAAACTAGAACCATCTGAGATCAAGTTTCCAAAAACATTCATAGTAGCATGGTATATGAATCTCTTGCTATACTCATCCCTTTTGTTCAGATACCCGTTAAACCAGTGAAATGGATCCTCAATCTCATTCTTATAGTTTAACCATTTAGATTCTCTTGTATTTGTTTAGAACTTAATACAAATATACTCAAATGTAATCAGAGAATCATCTCAGATTACCCGTTAGGTGCGGCCACGCTTCAAATTATCTGAATTAAGTCATGGAGAGGGGCCAATGGTATCATACTGCACATCAAGTGGAAGAACAAATTCGTTTTGTGATTACAATGTTGTGAATGCTGCTATCACATCACTTCCAATAATACCTTTAAATAACAACCATTTTTAGGTTAGGATGTTTGACTTAGAATAAAAAGTGGATATCCACACATACCAGAACTTGTTTGTATTCTCAGTCTAAGAGACTTAACTAACCAGTTTTTGCATATTTTTACTCATGACTAATGATCCCAAAGTAAATCTTTCGAAGGTTATGGCGGTGTCCCCCCCAAAATTTATGCATCTCTGTGAATAACAATGATTCTTTGGGTCTGGAAACTATCCAATATATCAAAGAATATAAACCAATACTCACATTTTGTCTTAGTAAACAATACTCCCATATTGTTTAACCGACAATAGGACATTTTTAGAATGAAAATCATTCAAGGATTAAACAGAAATATAGGAATAAACAATTATTAATGAATGAATAACAATACCTAAGTATCTTTATTCATCAAAAATGAAAAATTGTCTTACTAATCCTAATTACCAAATAGCTCCAAAATAGATATGCAGAAACTAATTAAGCAAGTTAAGTCCAATGTATCCAACTCTCAACTTTTCTTTACAAGACAGCTAAATAGTTATCTGAGTAACTTTTCCGAAGACTGTTCAAATTCACAATTTGTGAAGAATTTGAACGCTAGATAGTGTCCAGTTATATTTGCATACTATTGCAAGAATCATAGTATGGAAATGTGACAGTACCTTTTATGAGGTATTTGTAGTCAGCAACATACCTATCTGAGACAGTCATCTTTACAGTTTCTTAAAATGTAAAGTATTCTCATTCTTTAATGTGTATTGCAACAATGCTCTTAGCTGAGCATATCTAGTTAGCAGATTTATCATAAATGATGAAATCCTACTTCAACTAGAATTAATTATTCTCTAGCATCATGTGTACACAAACAACACTAGCATTAGTATAATTCATAAACATTTATTTTTACACAGTCATCAAAATCACTCTCATTAGATACTTGTCTTATCAGTCATCTAAACACTCTTAATTAGATACTGTTGTTGTTAGCTCATCTTGCTCTTGTGCAAAAGTAACAACCAGTCTCATACACAATATAAGATATACATAATGGATCCTTCGTTAAAAACACAAGGTTTCCATCCATGTATTAGATTATCTCAGGTGAAATATATCATTTAAGACTTGCTTCAATGATGTATTGCATTGTGTTGGACTTAATTTCCGCATATGTTTATTTCATTAAACATTTATTCCAAGGTCGTTTGTTTTATTTCCTAAATTCCCAGTGAAGTTTCTTCATTCCAACCCAAGAAAAAATTTAACATCTATCCTAGATGGAATGATACCTTCAATTTGTTACACAACAAATGAATTTTAAGGAAAAAACATAGTGCTCCCACTTGATGTCAGATGTACTCAGGAGTTATCTTAATTTAATCAGAAACCATATTGTGATTATACTTAAGATCTCGGCTCCTAGATGCATGTTCAATCCACACTTGGATTCTATTATCTTGTATTACTTATAAATATTTTTTTAAACTCGTAACCTATCTTGATTACACACCGTCCTCGGCAAAAGGTAATCATAAAGACAAAAGAGTTATAAAACTTAATTATCATATGACTCGTAACCCTTTTTTGATTACATATTGCGTCCTCTCCGCAAGGTAAATCATTAAGAAAGAGTTCTGATCCTTAATTCCCATACGTCAGATACCTAGAAATCTGTATGACAATTAGTTATTCTTTAAATAATATTGCAGTATAAAAAAAGATTTAATCATAGTCAATTGCTTGAGTAAGATTAAAAACTCTTGTCATCAGTCAGGCATTAATATGTATACAATTTTATCCTTATGAGCCTTTCTTCAAAAGAAACTCATTCTAACCTCACATTTAACTGTTTGGTAAAAGATCAATCAGGTTCAAACATTGGTTTCTTTTTAACAGGACTACATCATTTCATTCAGAGTTCTAAGAAATTATATCAGATCCAAGAATGAATAATTACATCTTATTAGTTAGTAGTTATCATGAACCTCTATCTTGTAATTCCTCACATTGATATAACAATCACTCCATTGATGAGTGCATCCTTACGATTTTACTACGTAATGACGAGTTACATTATACTTTGGTTCGACATTTTCATGCTTAACCTTAGTATGACATCAGCAAGTGAATTCAAAGGTGTATGTATTTTGTTCTTGAATATCTTCAAGAATTATTAGATGCCCCACTTACTTTTTGTAAAAAGAGATACTTCTCTAAACACTAAGCATTTATGCAACAATAAATTGTTCTTAATTGGGACAACAAAATATATTTTACAATTCTCATCTCTAGCTGTTAATAATAATGCTTCATACGATATTAACAATATTTTTATAACTTTAATCAAGAACTTAATGGAACTACAACCCTAATCTAATAAATAGATAATGACTTGAATACCTTCTAGTTGGAACTATATTATGTAATCCATGCACACATAAATTTTTCGAACCTTGATCGATTGGAGTAGAGCCATTTAAGTTATAAAATCAAACCATATTAAATAAAGTTTAGTTCAACACATTATACATACCTAAACAATGTGGTATTCGTATGAGATAGAATTGTGAGACTCCATTAGAATTCCCTATATAATTTAATTCTCTATGGATCAAATACTTATCAATTAGGTCAAGCCAAATTGAATACAAAGTATTTTAAAACCAAGTGCATGCTATAACGTATATATCTTTGAATAGTACAATAACTCTATGTTCATGTGTTTCAAGAAAACAGAACATGTCAATTATAAGTTATGAGTCTTTGGATAATTTAAGGACCTTATGTTAACTCTATGTTCATGTGTTTCAAGAAAACATAACATGTCAAGTTTTACGTTACAAGTCTCTAAATAATTCGAGGACATCATGTTAATGTGTTAACAAGAAGACACAACAATTTTACTACTTACTTTATGTTAGTAGTCATTGATTAATTCAAGGACTTTATAATTATGTTTTAACAAGAACATAATTATACTAACTAAAGTAATTATGAACGCAAACTCTTGAGTTTAGTAGTAATTTCAAGTTAATTTTATACTTCATAATCATGATTATATAATTTACCATAATTATTTTGACTAAAACATGTAGTCAATGTACTGATGTTGCTTAATAATATATCTTGACACTTAAATGTAATAGGGCAACAAACATCTTGTGTGTTTAAGTCCTAGTAGATTTATTAGTTTTCTTACCTTGCGGTCAAGAGAAACCAATTAATCATATTGTTATATGTTGTTCCTTGCACACACTTAGGATTTCTCCCACTTGTGTACGGGACAACATTACCTAAAGTAGACAAACCTACGATCAAAAAAAAAAAAGATACGATTGTATTAAACAATATGATAGTGTCACAGATATTACAAGTAGATTTCAAACCATAATGTTGAATAAGGAATCGTGGATTATTATTCTATAGATAACGTTTCAGGAAAGCAACAAGTAGTTATCCTATAAAATAAAATGTAATTATTCCTTTAGACAATGGTTGTTCATATTCGGAAAGTAATATATTATTTCAAAGCAAGCTAGAAATAATATGGGCAACTCACAAAGAAATGAATTTTGTAGCTCCCACTGAATTTGAAAACATTACATGACTGTCTTTTCAGTAATAAAACGCAAGGCTCCCACTGGATTTGTCAACATTGTAAGTGTTACATCACCATAGAAAAGCAGATAGAGCGATTTTATTTACTTGCTACTACATTTAGAATGCCTACAAGTAGCAATGTACTTAGGTATTATATAGAGTATATGAAGTTCCACTTATGTAGATGAGTGACTAGCCATCATGTATTCATTAACTTGAATATTTAGCATGCATTTCCTCCTTAATCTGTCTGTCTAACCACAAGGGTGTTTAGCACTATAATGAATGAATCGAGTCCAAGAAAATTTACCTAGAACACCTGCTAGCAATTTTCTTTACTCATTGCGGTTTAAACTCATACATCGTGACAAGTGCAAGAGTCAATTATTTGTAGCTTAATAAGACACAATGTTCTCTAGTTACACAAATATTTATCTTTCAAAGATTTCAGAACCGAAAAAGGGTAATGAAAAATTGAAAGTGAGTTTAAATATAATTAAGGAAAAACTTCAATTATAACCCTATCTTATTCTTGTCAACCAATGAGAAGAGATAGAAGTAAGTCTCACTCTTCTTTTTAGGAAAAAAGACTTCATTTCTGTCTTCTATAAGAAAACAAACTTTCGTTTATGAATTATGTTGCAATAACACAATTAACCAGAACATAGAAAGTTCTATTTAGTATTTTTGATAATTAAATTCTTAAAAGAATTAACTACCCAATTAATTACTAATAAGACTAAGATCCAACTTGACCTCCTACTTATTACAGAAGGTCTGACCAACTTGTAAACAAGTAGGGCAAGAGGTCAGCGACGTGCGTTAATTGCATTGTTAATGCAACTCTTAGATTTATGAGACACATGACTTTAGTAACTCATATAGTAAGGTTATGTACATGTTTTGTCTCATCTTATCCTCGGGTCTGAGGTACTGACCAGTAACTCGATTTAAGGCGCCAAAAGAGAACGTGCGAAAATTGGCACAAGTGTTTCTGACCAATGGAAGAAAATTTGCCATGGGTTTGACACAACCCTGAGGTCTGAGCAGACAGACCAAATCCAAATGCCATGTGTTCTTCATTGGCTGGCATAGACTTAAAATTCTACACTTAGGGTATACACAAAAAATTTACAAAATAAGTGACAAACATCGTGAACAAGAAGCATACGACCAAAACAACTTGTAGCACAAAGTTTAAGAAAAAACCATTTTGTTAACCTTTTTGGTAAAGCATCATTTTGTCAAATGTTCTCAGTATCTCCCTTTTGGACGCAAAAAAACGCGGAGAAACTTATATAGGCAATCAAACTTAGGGAACAAGTAATTAACCGTAATCCTTATCCAATAAGGAATTTTTTTTTTCCTTCCTTTTCTTTGTACATGGCCGGCCAAGGGGATGGATATCTAGAACCTTCCTTTTGGTCGGTTTACAACTAAGTCCCTATACTTAATTGTTAACAACCGTTAACCAATAACCGTTAAGTAGCTATTTGATTAACGACCGTTATTTACTTATCGTGAAATGATAAATAATATAATAGATTATATATATTAATTATATTATATAAATTGAATCTAAATGTAACGTGTGCGACCTCATAAGCTCACATAATTTCTGAACATATATTTATTTGGAATATGAACATATCCCAACAAAATTAAAGGTTTTGCTAACCTAGCCGTGTGCTAAACATAGTCGGGCTATGTATATGGAATAATTATGCATAAAATGTGGTTAAGATAGTTATCTTAAATTTAGAACAGTTAAAATATTGTCTTAAATTCTCTTATACATAGCTGTTACGGCCATGTTTAACATTTGGAAAAAGATCCTCTCATGTTCAAATGAACATGAGGGGTAATGTTCTGCTTTATCTGATTGTACATTTGACTATTTTAATCAAATGTGCAATCAGATAAAGCAGAACATTACCTCTCATGTTTAAATGAACATGAGAGGATCCTTATCCTTAACATTTTTATTGATTTTAAACAAACTAACATTAATCTTTACTCAGTTAAATATTTTATTTGTCTCTTCTTGTAGTGTAATTCTCAAACTTCTTTTTACCTTCACATCAACATCAGTTTCATCAAAATTGTGTTTTCCGCTTCCCTCGTGAACCAATAACTATGAGAACGCGAGATTATTATTATTTTTCACTATGAATAAATTAATTTCATTGTTAGAGAACAGTATAGGGCATTAGCTGAGTGACTCCATGCAGAAAATTTGTTGCATAATCACGGTAAAATATGATGGTTCTTTCGTTAACATAGGTGAAACCTGTCGGGATTAAATAACCCGTTAACCATTAACACTACGAGTACGCAACGGATATGGATCAAGTATGGTGCATACGATTAACACACAATAAATAAACAAAAGGTAAACAAGAAAACTAACCCTTGAAGACAACAGCAAATGTAATGAAACAAAGTGGATAAGTTTCCACCTCTATGGTTGCTCACACAACACGTCAAACAAATACGTCACGATGCTAGTCATTGTTTCACGAGTCTAACAACAAGTGTTAACCGATCCAAAACCCAAAGAGGGTGCCTTTGAATCGGTATATAGAAAAGAGATCATATGATGCAATTTACTTTTTCATGTAAGTTATACAATCACATGCATACGTACATGAATAGTTTTCATGCAACTAATATATATAAAGCCTTCTTGTTTTGTCGCATACTGGGAGAAAAGAAGAAAACTAAAACCAGGCTAATGAGATGAGTAATTTGTATGTATTTTTTATGGACCAGTTAATAAGGATAAGGTATGGGGTGTTTATATAGCACCTCAACCTAATTGTAGATAAACTCTAAAACCTTGAAGATAAACTTCAAGTCTTAAGCTTATCACAATTCTTCCATCTTATCCTAAACACTCATCATTATCACTATAATTTGCACACAAATCCCTTTCTAGAATCCTCCAAAATCTCCCCATTTGGGAAGGAGGACCAAGGGTTTCATATTCGACATTTAAGCCCTTCTCCTTTTTTATTTAAACCGGATATATAAAGTTATTAAGCGTCTAACCAGAAACCTAACGACCGTATTAAAATATATTCGTGAAACATATAACTTAATAAAAAAATGAATATAACAAGTATATATATTAATTACATAATAAACGTACTCTTCGTGTCTTATGTGTGTGCCCCCAATAGGCTCACACATTTAGTCCGTATAGGAGTTTACTACCATGCTAACAATTCCCAACATCTCCCACTTGGGAGTTGGAGTAGCATACTGCCCATATACTAACGACGAAAATGTCTAGCAACACTCACATTCGTTTTTAAAACTAGAAATGTCTGAGATCAAGTTTCAAAAACATTCTTAGTAGCATGGTTATGTATCTCTTGCTATAATCATCCCTTTGTTCAGATACCGTTAAACCATTGATATGGATCCTAACTCATTCCTTATAGTTTAACCATTTAGATTCTCGTTATAGAACTTAATACAAATATACCAAATGTAATCAAGAATCATCTTAGATTACCCTTTAGGTGCGGCCACACAATTATCTGATTAATTCTGGAGAGGGGCCAATGGTATCATACTGCACATCAAGTGGAAGAACAAATTCTTTGTTGATTACAAGTGTTGTGAATGCTGCTTCACATCACTTCCAATAATAGCCTTTATAACTACCATTTTTAGGTTAGCGTTTGACTTAGAATTAAAAAGTGATATCCACACATACCAGAACTTGTTTGTATTCTCAAGTCTAAGGATGACTTAACTAACCATTTTTCGATATTTTACTCATGACTAAGGATCCAAAAGTAAACATTCGAAGGTTTGGGGTGTCCAATATGCATCCCTTGTGAATAACATATGAGTTTGGCGGGAACCATCCATATATTCAAAGAATATGCCAACACTCATATTTGCCTTATGTAATAATACTCTCATATTGTTAACCGACAATGGACATATTTAGAATGATAAATCATTCATGGATTAAACATGCAAATATAGGATAACAATTATTATATGTATGAATAACAAATACCTCGTATCTTCATTCATCAGAAAGTAAAAATTGTCTTACATCCTAATTTATCCAAATACTAAAAACAGATATGCATGAAACTAATTAGCAAGTTGAAGTCCAATGTATCCAACATTCTCAACTTTTTTTTCCTCCAAGACATCTAATCAGTTATCTGAGTAAACTTTCCGAATACTTGTTTCAAATTCACAAATTTGTGAATGATATGATGAGTGTCGTATGTATATTTGCATACTATTGCAAGAATCATAGTATGAAACTGTGACAGTACCTTTTATGAGGTATTTATAGTCAGCAACATACCTATCTGAGACAGTCATCTTTACAGTTTCTTAAAATGTAAAGTATTCTCATTCTTTAATGTGTATTGCAACTATGCTCTAAGATGAGCATATCTAGTTAGTAGATTTATCATAAATGATGAAATCCTACTTCAACTAGAATTGATTATTCACTAGCATCATGTGTACACAAACAACATTATGCCATTTATAATTCGTAAACATTTGTTTTAACAGTCATCTAAATCACTCTCAAATAGATATTGTTGTTGTTAGCTCATCTTGCTCTAGTGCAAAAGTAACAACCAATCTCATACATAATACAAGATATAAGATATACATGATGAATCCTACGTTAAAAACACAAGGTTTCCATCCATGTATTAAATTATCTCAAGCGAAATATATCATTTAAGACTTGCTTCAATGATGTATTGCATTGTGTTGGACTTAATTTTCGCATATGTTTATTTCATTAAACATTTATTCCAAAGTCGTTTGTTTTATTTCCTAAATTCCCAAGTGAAGTTTCATTCCAACCTCAAGGATTAACATCTATCTTAGACGGAATGATACCTTTAATTTGTTACACAACAAATGAATTTTAAGGAAAAAACATAGTGCTCCCACTTGATGTCAGATGTACTCAGGAGTTATCTTAATTTAATCAAAAATTATATTGTAATTAAACTTAAAATCTCAGCTCCTATATGCATGATCCCTAGATGCATGATTCAAATCCACACTTGGATTCTATTATCTTGTATACTTTATAAATATTATTTTAAACTCATAACCCTTTTTGATTACACACCGTCCTCGCAAAGGTAATCATAAAGGAAAGAGTTATAAAACTTAATTGTCATATTACAAATATAGACTCATAACCCTTTAGAATCTACACATCGTCCTCTGCAAGGTAAATACATTAAGGAAAGAGTTATGATTCCTTAAATTTGCCATATGACAGATTCAAGGAAACTGTAATGACAATTATGTTATCTTTATATATTAATGCGTGTAGAAAAAAAAAAGTTAATCACAGTCAATTGCATGAGTAAGATTAAAAAACATCTTGTCATCCGGCAGGCATTAAATGTGTTATACATTTTGTTCTTATGAGTCTTTCCTTCAAAAGAAACTCATTTAACCGTTCACAACTGTTTGGTGAAAGATAACACAAGCTCAAAACCATTGATTGTCTTTAAGGACAACAACTTAATCATATCATATTCTAAAGATATTTATTCAAAACCAAATGTGATCATTCATCTTATTAGTTAATAGGTTTATCATGACCCACTAACTTATATTCCTCATCATTGATATAAAAATATCACTCCATTGATGAGGCATCCTTACGGATTTATGAATGAGAGTTACATTATACTTTGGGTTGACATTTTCATGTTTAACGACATAGTATACATCAGCAAGTAAATTCAGACAGGATTTTTATGTATTTTTGTTCTTGAATATCTCAAGATCTAATAATGCTCCCAACTTACTTTGGTAAGAAGAGAATACTTCTCTAAATACCAAGTATTTAGCAACAATGAATTGTTTCTACAACTGGGACAAAACAAAATACATTTTATAGTTTTTCATCATCTCTACTAGTTAATATTCAAATGCTTACATAAGATATTAACAAATTTCAGAACTTTAATCAAGACATAATGGGATTCATCCCAATCCATAAATAAGACAATGTCTTGAATACCTTCTAGGTTTGAACTATATTGAGTGTATCCATGACACACGCAAATTTATAACCTTGATCGATTTTGGAGGTAGGGCAATTTAAAGTTATCTGAAATCAAACAATATGAATATAGTTTGTTTCAACACAATAGACATACCATAATAGTATGGTATTCTATGAGTATTGGAATTGTGAGACTTCATCAAAATTCCTTAGATAACTTAATTCTCTATGGATCAAATACTTGTCAACTGGGTCGAGCCAAATTGAATACACAGTATTTAACAACTAAGTGCATGCTATAATGTATATTTCTTGAATAAGTACATCAATCCATGTTCATGTGTTCACAAGAAGACAGAACAGTTCAAGAATTCTTTGATCATGTGTTTACAAGAAAACAAAACATGTCAAATACATTATATGTCTTTGAATAATTCAAGGACCTTTAAGTTAAACTCTCCATAATTATTTTGACTAAAACATGTAGTCAATGTACTGAAGTAGCTTTATAATATATCTTGACACTTAAATGTAATAGGGTAACAAACATCTTGTGTAATAGGGCAACAAACATCTTATGTGGCCAAGAGAAACAATATGTCTAAAGGAAGATTTCATTTTATTTTATACGATAACTACTTGTTGCTTTCCTGAAATGTTATCTATAGAATAATAATCCACGATTCCTTATTCAACATTATGGTTGAAATCTACTTGTAATATCTATGACACTATCATATTGTTTAAACAATCGAACGCTTATCGTATGGTTTGTCTACTTTAGATAATGTTGTCCCGTACACAAGTGGGAGAAATCCTAAGTGTGTGCAAGGAACAAGATATAATAATATGTTTACTAGCTTTCTTACCTTGCGGTCAAGAGAAACCAATTAATCATATTGTTATATGTTGTTCCTTGCACACACTTAGGATTTCTCCCACTTGTGTACGGGACAACATTACCTGCAGTAGACAAACTATACGACAAGCGTTCGATTGTTTAAACAATATGACAGTGTTATAGATATTACAAGTAGATTTCAAACCATAATGTTGAATAAGGAATTTTGGATTATTATTCTATAGATAACGTTTCAGAAAACAACATCAGAAAGGCAATGTGTTATCTATAAAATAAAATGCAATCTTCATTTAGACAATGGTTGTTCATAATCAGAAAGTAATGAATTATTTCAAAGCAAGCTAGAAATAATATGGGAAACTTACAAGGAAATAAATCTTGTTGCTCCCACTGAAATTGACAACCTCACATGAATATCATTTCAGTAATAAAATGCAAAGTTCCCACTGGATTTGTCAACATTGCAAGTGTTACATCACCAGTAGAAAGCAAATAGCGATTTATTTACATTCCTATTCTCTTAGTATGCCTACAAGTAGCAATGTACTTAGGTATTTTATAAAGTATATGAAGTTCTACCTATGTAGATGAGGGACTAGCCATCATGTATTCATTAACTTGAATATTTAGCATGCATTTCCTCCTTAATCTGTCTGTCTAACCACAAGGGTGTTTAACACTATAAGAAATGAATCGAGTCCAAGAAAATTTACCTAGAAGACATGCTACCTATTTTTTTTACTCATTGAAGTTTAAACTCATACATCGTGACAAGTGTAAGATGTCATTATTTGGTAGCTATAGACACAATGTTCTCTAGTTACACAAATATATTTTTTTTTCAAAAATTTCAAAACCAGAAAAAGGGTAATGAAAGATTGAAAGTGAGATTAAATACAATTGATAAAAATTCAATTATAACCCTATCTAATTCTTGTCAACCAATGAGAAAAGATAGGAGTAAGTCTCATTCTTTTTACCAAAAAAGAGACTATGTTTGTCTTCTATGAGAAAACAAACTCATGTTTACGAATTATGTTGCAATAACACAATTAACTAGAACATAGAAAGTTCAATTTAGTATTTTCGATAATTAAATTCTTAAAAGAATTAACTACCCAATTAATTACTAATAAGACTAAGATCCAACTTGACCTCCCACTTATTACCAGAGGTCTGACCAGTGTGTAAACAAGTAGGGCAAGAGGTAAGCGACGAGCGTTAATTGCATTGTTAATGCAACTCTTAGATTTATGAGACACATGACTTTAGTAACTCATATAGTAAGGTCATGTACATGTTTTGTCTCATCTTATGCCTCGGGTCCGAGGTCTGACCAGGTAACTCGATTTAAGTCGACCAAAAGAGAACGTGCGAAAATTGACAAAGGTCTGACCAATGGAAAAAATTCGCCATGGGTTGGAAAGGCCCTGAGGTCTGACCAGAGAAGACAATCCAAATGCACGTGTTCTTCATTTGGCTGGCATAGACTTAAAACTTCACATAGGGGTATACACATAAATTTTACAAAATATGTGACAAAAATCGTGTACAAGAAGCATGCAAAACAACTTGTAGCACAAAGTTAAGAAAACATTTTGTTAACCTTTTTGGTATAGACATCATTTTGTCAAATGTTCTCGGTAGCTCCATTTTGGACGCACAAAGAAGCGGAGAAACAGGTCAGCGCGAAGCGTATTAAAAACCTGACTTCTTTTGGGGAAGCCGTAGCAAAACCCGCCTTAAACTTCTCTTGTAGTTTGTTCACAATGGGTGAGCCGTATTTTCAATTGACTAATGACGCTATTATATGTTAAGAAACCCTTTGTTAACATTAGTTTTATAGTTGCCAATATGGCGGGATTACAAATTGATCAAACCCTATATTGTACTCCTACATGCGTCCGAAGACACAAGTAATTCCAATAATTCCCTCATATGCCGAAGCATGTAGTGGGGCGGGAGAAGATTAAAGATCAATTCAACCCCATACTGCGCATATAAAACTAAAGCTTAACAAGAAATCAAATTTCATAGTTTAATGTCCGTATTAATTTGTCCAAAAACCCCGGTTTCGCAAATAACACATAACTGATCACAAAGAGTATGCTTACATGTGTAATACTAGACACGTTTAATCCAAATTTCTCTATAAGTATAAGTCCGTTTTATTTAGAGTTTCATAAAGTCTTTGCAAATATTAAGCATCATATGGCATATCACATATAAGCAATTAAAACAGACAGAAAATTGGAGTAAAAATGAAGACAAAACTTTTATGAAGAAAGCAGTAATCATATAATGCCTCGAGTTCTCAAAAGAGTCTTTCCCAATTGGAGAACCAAAAGATTCTCACTAGGTTTTCTGCTAAAGTATCTAGATCGCCACATCCATCATATAGCATGATTGCGTGAGTCTTAAGGCCGAGATAAAACAAGAATAGAATGATCATGGCAGCTTAATTAACATTTAATTTTAATCTATTCTTCTTTTTATCAATTAACATTTGTGTTGATTCTAGGTTGTTTATTCATGATTTATGGCAAATATTGCATATAATTGCCATAATTTTCTAATAAAACAATAAATAAACAGGATTTCATGCAGCCCTAGCGTGTTTAATAATGTGTGTAACCCATAAAACACCAAACGAGTTGGCTCGTGATGCCACTGTAGGATTTGATAAACTGTTAACCATTAACACTACGAGTACGCAGCGGATATGCATCAAGTAAGATGCATATGATTAACACACAATAAATAAACAATAGGATAATAAAGAAAACTAACCTCTTGAAGAATCAAATGCTAATGAAACAAAGTGGATAAGTTTCCACCTCTACGGTTGCTCACACAACACGTCGAACAAGTACACCACGATGCTAGTCGTTGCTTCACGTTAAACAAACAAACACCGTGTGTTCTTGTTTAATTACCAAAACCGATCCAAACTGTAAGTAAGGTGCGTTTGCATCAGTACATAAGAAGAGAAAAGGGACCATTGGATGCAATTTATATATTTGCATGTAAATACATACGACAATATTAAATTGGCATGCAATTAGACATATAACTTTATTCTGCCTTTTAGATCGAATAAAACAAAACTATATGGTTTTATATTTTGTACCGATAGGTAGAACAAAGGTATAAGAGAAAAGTAGAATTTTCTCTTAGAGATAAATGTTATATGTTTCGATCGTATGTATTGTGTGGGATAAGGAAAAAGCAATTGATTTGGTGATGTTTCTTATGATCACCTGGAACGGCTGAACAAGGTTGTTTATATAGTGGACAAACCCTAATCCAAGTCTTTCCATTCAATCCCACACTTTACAAACCCGACACTTTAAGTCCTTCTCTTTTTATTAAACGGATATATAAAGTTAGTTAAGCGTCTGACGGAAACTAACGACCGTTTAAATATATTTCGTGAAACATATTATATAATTAATAAATATATAACAAGTATATATATTAATTACATAATAAACGTACTCTTCGTGTCTTAACGTGTGTGCCCCCAATAGGCTCACACATTTCTAGTCGTATATGTGCGTATCTAACTACCATAATCCAACACAGGCATCTTCTTATGTTTATTATACTCTTAATGCCATTTTGTCCTCTCATAATATCTAAAGAGAGATCTTGTTGTATGTATGTGCAATCATCCATCGAATCGTTTACTTTTTGGGATTAAACAAGTTGTTTGCAATCCTTCGCGATATATAATGTATATATTAGAACTAAACAGTTTCCAAAACTAAGATGTGTTTTTTGTACGCAAGGGTATATATTTACGGCATGTTTGAGCTCTTAGATCGTATTTAGAAGAAAGTCCAACTTATCATATTGCTATTTATTCTAGTAATACTTTCTTGACTTGGTTTTTGTGTGTTTATTTTGTGCTTGTTAAGAGAAATGAGGTAGTAGAGTTTTTTAAGCTTCGGTCTGCACATCAACATATTTTTCTAGTGGTATTTAGTGACCGTTAATTGTTACTAGCTTCATCGTATTTGGCTGAGTGTTAAGTGGATTCTACTTTTTCTATAAATCGATAAATGAAATATTTTATTATGGTCGTTGGAAAATAAAATTCTACGTTTATTCATAGTTTTTTTTTTCATTATGTAAGCTTGACCATAGCCATGATTAGCAAAATCCATAATTTAGAAACTGCTTATGTTTTTTTTCTTTTATAATCTCGACTTTTAACATTTTAGTTCGCATTAGGATTAGACAAATAGCAACCAAGATATTGAACTGTTGTTGCATTGGCCTACAAATTAGAATTTTACAATAATAATAATAATAATGCATATATAAAATTGATAAGGTTGCAATAATCTAAACATATGATTGATAGATTTTCATATTTTTATATAAAATAATAGTAATAAATATGAAAAACCCATGACCACATTATCTGGTTTTCTTTTTAAAGAACACTTTGGCGCACCACGTAGGCTAGATGACCCAAAGTTTGTTCTAAGTTATGATGGTATTATCAAAGGTTGCGTCACTCAGTTCCACCAAATTAAAAGAAATAGCAATAAAAATTAAGGAGAGTGAATATCCAAATCAGAAAGTAGCATGCAATTATTTTGGCAAAGGTGACACAATTAGTACTCCTCATAAACACTACAAACTCAACCCTACAATTACATCATATACCACTTAAGGCCAACATTATTGGGTGCTCAATTAAATCACAACCCCACTCCACTTGGGATATCATCAAATCATTTCACTTACCATGGCATATATATATATGAGTATTAATTACTCTTCTTTATTTTATAGGGAGGGGATTCTTCCAATCCACTGGAATCAAAACTCCTTTAACACCTTTTTACATACTAGATTCTTCTTCTATACAAATAAAATCAAAAATGAAAATAATATATGATTCTCTTCAATAACAACAAATGTACATAGTTATCCTCTATTTTTATAAGATTCTCTTATATAACACAGAAAGAATGTTATACTAACCAGTTCAAATTTCGGAGAATTATTCGCACTAGTCTCTTTTTGTGACAATTGCATGTAAAAACGTGCAGTGGGAACAATTGTAAGAATCCATTCTTAGAAACAGTTTAAGCATGGAATATAACATCTTTACATGGATACTACTATACTTTTTTTGACGTCATACATACATGGCCATAGTATTTTGATTCGGTCATATTTAGTTATTTACCATTACCATGTGGAGTAATAATTTTATAGCTTATAGTAATTTTTTTGGATTTCCCGTAGTAGGAGTATGAGACAACAGTTCCAAATCGATAAAAACAAAAACAAACATTTTACAGGTGTATGAGGGAGATAATGATAAGTCAAATCATACTTTGTTGTACATGCATATGGAAGATTCACATTGTCCATCTCAAAAACTCTTTGAGTGTTACCTTTTTCTTGTGTGTTTCGTTTTTTTCTTTGTAGAATCAAACTAGATTCCTTACACAGATATATAATCTTAACAAAAAGCAACAGATTCTTTTACAATTTATCGTGGGACATGCATGTTGGCGCATTAAGGCTAATAGAAATGTGGTATACTTCTTAATATATTAGATCCCCAACAGGCTCGAATAATGTTGTAGTGATTACTCCTCAAACTGAACATGGCCGCTAAACAAACAATTCAACGAGTTGATACTTAAAATATATCTAAGGATTTGTGTTTAAGTTAGAGATCGAGGAGATCACCCAAGTTATCATTCAACTAAGATTGGTATGTATTCCGCATGCAACCAATCTTTATCAAATTATTTGATTAATTTCTAGTAAGAATATTAAACGTTAAAAAACTTTGTATGTACTTTGTGTTTAACTGGCTTTACGCTGTTTAAACACCGTACCACATAATATATTACATGAAAAGTGATTACGTAGTTATAAGTTGTAGTAATTAGTTGAAAGGAAACAACAAAAATATTTACATACTTGTGAAGAAAAATTAGTATTGATTTTTTTTTCAAAATGGATGAGGGAATAATAATCTAATGAAAGAATCAAAGTGAGTGCATTCCTTTGCTGCAAGCATACAAGGTGTGTGTTCCCATCTCGATCCACTCACTTAATTTTTACCAGTTACCACTGCCTGCATGCACCGAGGTTATATTCTCTTTTCTTTCGTGTGTATATAAACCCAACCGTGTACCCATTCATGTACATCAAATTAATACCAACTATCTATCTATCTTGCAAAAGAATAGATAGAGTCCAGCTTAATTATTAATTACACACATATAGCAAAATGAGAGAAGCATTTAACTCATCAAAACCATACCTAGCTATGGTGGCTCTCCAATTTGGTTATGCAGGAATGTACATCATAACCATGATCGGCATGAAGCGTGGACTTAGCCACTGGATTCTCGTGGTCTATCGTCATGCCACAGCTACTCTTGTGATTGCTCCTTTCGCGCTTGCTTTTGAGAGGTTTGTTTATACATAGTCATGCTAATGACCAAGTTACATGCACATGCACATGCACGTACGTACCTACGACCGATCACGACGGAATGATGATAAATTGTTAATTTGCTCATATATATTATGCAGGAAAATAAGACCAAAGATGACACGTTCTGTCTTCCTCAAAGTTCTTCTTCTTGGTTTGCTAGAGTAATTCTTCTAACAATTAAATCTCTCTCTCTCTCTCTCTCTCTCTTAAATGAGTTTATTATAGTATATCCATTTACATGTATCAGTACTTAGTTAGCAAATCTAATGCACTTATCTTTATCATATATAGACCTCAGTAACTAATTAGAAAGGTAAACCTGAATTTCTTCAAATTTTCATTATAGTACAATACAACACTTGAGGTGCATAGATAGATAGTGTAAGAAAACAACTAAAAGTGTATCCACAATTATCATATCAGTTTCATCCAATAAATTTGATGGGAATAGATCGTACTCATGTTAGCTACTGCCTACTGTACGTGCCATATGACACAAGACAACTTATATATAGATACTGGTAGTATTATTAGGACAAGTTTTGAAAGGGTAATTCATTATAGATTTTTACATCAACAAATTACATAACTATATCTAGAAACATAATTAACATGTTACTTTGTGAATGGTTACAGACCAGTGATTGATCAAAACTTGTACTTCTTGGGGATGTCCATCACATCTGCAACATATGCATCAGCGATCGTCAATGTCCTTCCTGCTCTCACCTTCGTGTTGGCGCTAGCTTTTAGGTAACCTATAATATCCAATAGTACGTTTATTGCCATCATGACTCAAAATGTCCAAATAGCTAGTAGTATTAATTAAGTTGATTAAACTACGTCCGTCCAGGTTGGAAAAGGTGAATCTAAAACGGATACATAGCCAAGCCAAAGTTTTTGGGACAGTGATTACAGTGACAGGAGCAATGGTGATGACTTTATATAAAGGACCGATTGTTGACATCTTATGGTACTCTCATCACGGAGCCACAACCACCCGATCATCATCGGGTGATCAACATTGGCTCGCCGGAACTATTATGATTCTGGTTTGTACATGCTGTTGGGCTGGCTACTTCATTCTTCAGGTCTGTATGGAGTAATTAACATCACTTTTATTACTCACTTAATACATAAAAATGTACATATATAGTATTTCCAGTTCCATATTCATATAGTAATATATTCTTTAATTGCATGTCAACTGAAAATTAAATATCAACACACACACACACACACACACACACACATATATATATATATATATATATATATATATATATATATATATAGAGGAAGGTTAAAATAAAAAGACAAATATTCGTGAGAAAAATAAAAAGAAAACTTTTTTTTTAAAAGTTCTCAAAAAATTCCAAAAAAATTCCACAAAATCAGGTATGTTGGTGCATAAAACTTTTGTAAAAGAAGTTTTTCTAATTTTGAGTTTTCATACGTTTTTTTAATGCACATAAAAATAAAATTTGATGCACAAAAAATTTTTAATGCACAAAAATTTCAACTTGTTATAGTTTGATGCGCAATAAAATTTTGATGCAAAAAGTCAAAAGAAGTTGAGTATAAAAATGAATTTTTGATGTAAAAAAAAACGATTTAATGCACAAACATTTTTTTTCGGCAAAAGTATCAACTTAAAAAAAAATTCCTTCACAAATTTTTCATGCACCAACATACACGATCTTGTGGAATTTTTTCAGAATTTTTTAAGAACTTTTTAAATTTTTTTCTCTTTTTATCTTTCTCACGGATATTTGTCTTTTTATTTGATCTTTATCCTATATATATATATATATATATATATATAGTAGGGATCTAGTGAGAAGTATATTAAAATAAGAAGTGGTGAGAAGTGACTAAAACCACACATTTGAGATGCAACGATTTGCATTAGATGCATTTCTATTCATTTATATGCACCATTTCGAGTTTCGAAAGTTAATTTGATGTGTAGATGGTGCAAATTGATTTTCATGATTTTAGCACTGTGCAGAGGAACAAAAAACATAAGAAATCATGAAATGCATCTATATATGGTATATGCATCTAATTAAAAGATTGAAATGCGTTCTAAGGCATCTAGATATAAAGATGCATTAATTAAGCTCGGTGTTCTCGGATATGCGATTATAGTTACTTCTTATCCTTCTTATTTTAAGAAAACTTCTCATTTGATCTTAACTATATATATATATATATATATATATATACTCATACTCATACTTATCTATTCTAATATATAATATCAAAACAGCATATAATTACTATATTAATTGTATATATACCTACTATGAACATTAGCTAAGTTGATATTTATTAAATTATGTATTCTTTTCAGAACACTATATATTTTCTTGTTACTGATCATTGTTTTTAGTTTATTGTACAAATAATTTTGATCTATATAAATAGAAAGTTGGCGGAAAAACAATGATGTAACTTTAAGGGTTGCCTAAAAGAAAAATACTTATAAACAAAACAAAATTAATATTATGTGCAAATTCTAAAACAGTATACAGGAAAAAGTGTAAAGTACTTTTTACCGAGTTTTAGTCAAGTTTTATATTTCTTATATATAATCATAAATACTATCTGTTTCACCAGTAATACGTCATAAAAAGGAAAAAAATAAAATAAAAGAGAACGGCAAAATGAAAAGTTATTGGACTACCGCAAATAATGTCGATACATATAAAGATTATATAAATTATGTTTAGCAATTATTGTTTATCTTTGAAATGTGTTGTTTATACATATATATATATGGTTATAACAGTGAATTTTTTTTACTAATACAGTCGATCACGCTCAAGGAGTACCCTGCAGAGCTGAGCCTAACGTCGTTGGTATGTTTAGCTGGTACGGTTGAAGGCGGAATTATAGCCATGATCATGGAGCGTGATCCGAAAGCATGGGCTCTTGGCTTCGATTCTAGGCTTCTTGCTTCTGTTTACTCTGTGAGTCCTTACAAACTTAATTGTCTATTTAGAAATTAATACAGTAGCATATATATATATATATATATAGTTAGGATCAAATGAGAAGTTTTTTTAAAATAAGAAGGATAAGAAGTAACTATAATCGCATATCCGAGATGCACCGACTTAAATTAGATGCATCTCTATAATCTTAGATGCATTATAATGCATCATAATGTGTTTTCTAACTTTTATTTAGATGCATATACGTATATTAGATGCATTTCATGATTTCTCTTCTTTTTTGTTCCTCTGCATGCCTCGAAATAATGAAAATCAATTTGCACCATCTACACATCAAATTAACTTTCGAAACTCTACATGGTGCATCTAAATGAATAAAAATGCATCTAATGCAAGTCGTTGCATCTCAAATGTGTGGTTTAAGTCACTTCTAACTACTTCTTATTTTAATTTACTTCTCACTGGATCCTTACTATATATATATATATATATATATATATATGTCGATCAGAATATCCACCGTAAACAGGCATCTAAATCGCATGTCACAACTCACAATAATAACATGGTAAAGATAATAAGAATAAATATATTTTATGATGATGCAACATTGAATTCATATATGCTTTGTTATCGAATCTACTTTAGCACTTAACTTTCATTATAATAAGTACAAGACAAGACATCTTTAATTTGGGTGCACCATATTTACACGACCTATGAATATATGTGAGATTAAAGAACCCGCAACTTTTTGGTATTCAAGTTGATACATGACTCGATATTCCTAATGGTGGGTATAGCATGCAAAATGTATTCGTAATTTTGTTTGTATTAATTGTTACGTAGGAATTTAGGTAATACAGTATACTTAACCCAATTGTATTGAAAGTTAAATTCTAATGAATAAATCATATAACAAAACTTTAGAGTACAATTTATAAAATCCATACGCTATCTGCCATAGACAAGAAAAAAAATATGTTACATACTAGTAAAATATTGGATTATGAGTCGGGTATATAATCAAACTAAGAATTTAAGACGTGCGTATATGTATTAAAGCTTGTACATTAAAACTTTGTGATGAGATATACAAATAGAAAAGTATGCATGATTTCCGGGTACACCATTTGAGCTAAGCTTTTATTACAATACTAACATTGTGTTCTGGAGTTCTACTTAAGAAAGAAAATGAAAGAAAGTGAAAATGAAATAACCCATCTCGTGTTCTCGAGTATTACTTAAGAAAGGAAATTGAAGGAAATGAAAAGAAATATAGTGTTATTTTGATGATTATGGAAGGAAAGTGTTTCCTCCCAATTTTGAGAGAAAAATGTTTCATTTCATTTCATTTTATTTAATGAAATAACTCAAGAACACAGTGTAATATTTTAGCTCATTTTTCACGTTAAACTTTGCATGACTCTCGATGCTTATAATACATGTATGAAACTAATTACAGGGGGTAGTTTGCTCTGGGATTGCATACTATGTTCAAGGAGTTGTGAATAGAGTTCGGGGTCCTGTATTCGTAACTGCATTTAGCCCACTATGTATGATCGTAACCGCAGTTCTTGGTGCCATCGTGTTGTCCGAGCAAGTCCATCTTGGAAGGTACGTACTCCCTTGATTTTTAATTCACTCGATCAGTTTGTAATCAGATATATAATAACCAAATGTGAGCCAAATATTTGACATGTGATAACAGTTTGGTTGGAGCGATCATCATAGTGATGGGTCTTTACTCGGTGGTGTGGGGTAAAAGCAAAGATCATTTACTAACATCGGAGAAAGGAGTGGCTCAAGAATTGCCAACAGTAGTGGACAATAAGCGTCATCTGGGGGCAGCTGACACAATCGATGCTGCACCTTCTAAGATCATAGTACAGGATACGACACTTGTACAAGAGACATAATTAACCGGGAGGGAATAATTCATCTCTATATCTATGCATGGACTTGTATTTTATGTACCACATTAGGGTTTCCTCACCATAAGAGCGAGGTGACATATCCTATATCATACACCCCTTTATTCTGATTGTGCAATCTTAGCTTATGAATGTGAGTGGCACCTAAGGATTTGGCATATTAATCTTTCATGCATGCATATATATGGTTGTTGTCCAAATATGAGAGCATTACTGGCTATTCATGTCTAGAACAATCGGTTGTCTTAGGGATATTTTTTTTATAAATAGCGTGAGGCGTGACGTGGCGGCATGGCCAAATCTCACGCCTTTGCGAGCCATGACGTTTTTAAGGCGTGACTTAAGGCTGCACAAAATATGAAAATATTTATAAATTTATATATTTATATCATATTACAAATATATTGAGATTACAAAAAGTGTCATACATAAGGAATAAAGTCCAGAAACTATCTTTGCATGTAATCCTTTTCATTTCCATAAAAAAATACGATTTTTATTGAAATTGAATTCAAAAAAGCCTCCACGCATCACGTTTTATCGCATATTTTTTTTTGTTTTATCACTCCTTATCTCACGTCAAGCCTTAAGCCCAAGCCTTGGTCTATTGCGTGGCGTGGAGGTCACGCCTCGCGCCTTTGCGAGGCTTTTGCGAGGCCTTTGCGCGCCTTTTAGAACCATGCTCTTAACATCCTCTAATTTTGTAACAATAGGTAAGTATATATATATATATATATATATATATATATATATATATATATATAAAAAATATATATACTAGTACATAACCCGCCCGACGGGCGGGTTCGCTTCGTAAATTTGTTTAGATAAGAGGTGTGGTGAGTTTGGCTTAATAACTGCGAGTGTCGAGTCCAATTGGGCTGAATGGATCTAAACTGTTCAGTTATTTTTGGGTGGGTGTATATCAGTCCGTTCAATATTAAAGTGTTTTGTTAGGTCCGGGTTGGTCCATTTTGGTCTGCTTAATATCGTGTCATTACGGTTTTAAATTTTTTTACCCGACGGGCGAGTTCGGCTTATAAAACTTTCGCTATAAAAGAAACATATACTTGTAATGGTACATTTTATGATAATCTCTTACTTGTTAGTGTCGGTTTCTTCATTAGAATCCCTACGTTTCGGTGTAATTGAAGTCCCATAGCATCAGCCCGTTGTTCTAGTGACTTAGACCATTTTCCGCATAAGCCTTTAGGTTCAAGAGTTAAGTCTGATGTTTCATTGCAATATTTTGATGTCCCAAAACATTAGCCTGTTGTTTCAAAACATCAAACCTTTTGTTTGATGCATAAAAAATCCATCCCAATTCATAATCCATATATGCATAATACGTGAAAGTTGTAAATGTGCTTATTAAAGTCGTTCACCTATACCTTTGTCGAGTGAAAACTAAATCTATAATTCAAAAAGCATAACCATAAGTACTATCAAGACTACTAAAATAGTAAATCATCAAATAAAGTTCACAGCTTGTGCAATATTGGTTCAGGCGAGATTTTTGGTGTTTTTGTGTGAAGCTAGATTTCAAAAGAATAAATTCATTGGACCAATTTTGCAGTGCATGTCAAACTAATGCGATTTGCCAATTTATAATCATATAAGGCCCAATTAAAAAGATTTTAGTTGGTGGGTGTTAATCAAAAGAGATAATTTAATAAGCCTACATTGATGAAATATTATGTGATTAGCAATTCGAGCAAACATTTGGGTTACTTAATTTATTATCTGGTTATTTATTAGCATTAGTAAGTCAATACAATAATGTATACATTGCTTTCGTTTGATATGTTTGGCGAAGCATAGCACTAACTATTTGTTAAATAAAAGTGTTTAGTAATGTAGTTGTAGTTGTAATTATAAAGTGTAAAATTACGTAAAAGACATATACACATTAACTAACTTAACAACTCTTTAAATAAATCAAAGGGCATATATGTAATCTCAGAGCCAAAACGCTAGTGGCTAGATCTAAATGCTTCTTGATGAACAATGATGAAACTGGTATGCATGACAATTTTACAAAACAAATTTAACTGATATGGTTATAATGAACAACTGCAAGGAAGTTCAGATGCTATCTGCTACAAATATGCAGCTAGAATCATCCTAATGCTGAACTGAAGCAATGTGAGAAGCATAATATCCCAACTGGCTTGTATGCCGTGTCTATAACAAAATTTAACAGTATCCTTCTGTGAAGAATTTAGGCTTTGCATTCAGTTTCTTTTAGCTCGCTAGGCTCACGTTACAACTGATCACCTTACCAAGTTTTTATCAAAAAAAAGATAAATTCCAACCTATATAGCCCGCATGATCTACTTGTTCATAAAAACAAAGAAACCAGTTAACCTGGACGGACACCATATCAAAATCTCTGCCCCTTTCACCTGTATCACGCCTTATTCTTCTCTCTAGATGTACATCAGCATCTGCATAAAAATTCAGCATCTGATATATTGAGACTGATCAATTCATTAAATTCAGAAAAGTCGCAACAACTATAAAAAGTGCTAAAATGGTCAAATATCTAGATTAGTTTTTACTCTATCAAAAGTTAGTATTGTCTGTATGTATGATGTTTGGTGAATCTGCTTCTATGCTCATTAAAAGCACCCGTGGCTCTAATAAGTATGACCATCCCACTTTAGAAATCGCAAAAACGTAGTTTTTGGTTTAATATAATTAGGCGACCCGTGACCTGCTTCTAGGTTAGTGAAAAGTTATGCGTCTTTGGTAGCTAGAAGGCGTTTTGGGTTTAAGGTCAGAAGGTCCCTGTTTATAGGCTTAGGCCAGAAGGTGAGTTTGGTTTAGTTACAATGGTTCTCCAAAATATGTTTGTTTTTACAGGGCAGTGTGGTTCACCAAGCATGACAAGAAAGTGTGGTCCTAGTGAGCCATATGTGGGATTTAATTCATTTCCTTGAGAGATCTTGTGGGAGCATAATTTTTAATAATAAAAGACTAAAGCGGAAATAACCGGCAACATTCCAAGTTCCTTATTACCAGTTGAAACTACATATCCATAAGTGCCTTAGACACAAATTGAGATTATGCGCAACAAACTAACAAAAGAAACACAATCTGAAACACTGCCCGGTCCTTGTTAACTAACAAAAGATATAATAACAAAGTTTAGCTTGAAAAAGTTGTAAAGGAAGTTTTTCTAAAAGTTGATAGTTTTGCCGAAAAAAAATATGAAAAAAAACGTTTGTGCATTAAATCGCTTTTTTGTGCATAAAAATTGGTTTTTGTACCCAACTTCTTTTAAAATTTTTGCATCAAAATTTTATTGCACATCAAACTATAACAAGTTAAAAATCTTGTGCATCAAAATTTTGTTTTTTGTGCATTAAAAAAACGTAAAAAACTCAAAATTAGAAAAACTTATTTTTACAAAAGTTTTATGCACCAACATACCGTGATTATAATCGGCAATTTTTCTGGAATTTTTCGAGAACTTTTTGAAAAAATTTTTCTTTTTAATAATACCTGACGAACACTTTTTCTTTTTATTTAACCTACCTATTATATATATATATATATATATATATATATATATATATATACTATAAAAAAATATATACATATATTTATATATCATATATATAACGGGGGGGTTGGATGGGGAGGGCGATGGAGGAGAGGTGGGAGAGAGAAATGTAAAAATAAAAAACAAATATTCGTGAGAAGGCATAGAAATAAAACTTTTTCTAAAAAGTTCTCCAGAAAAATTCGCAAAATAATTCCCATTAAATCAGTATGTTGTGCATAAAACTTTTGTAAAAGAAGTTTTTCTAATTTGAGTTTTTATACGTTTTCTTTAAGCGCAAAAAAAAAGAAAATTTGGATGCACAAACAATTTTGATGCACAAATTTTCGAACCTGTTTATAGTTTGATGCGCAATAAAATTTTGATGCAAAAAGTCAAAAGAAGTTGGGTACAAAAACGAATTTTTGATGCACAAAAAACCGATTTAATGCACAAACGTTTTTTTTAATAAAAAATTTTCGGCAAAACTATCCACTTTTAGAAAAACTTCCTTTACAACTTTTTCATGCACCAACATACACGATCTTGTGGAATTTTTTCAGAATTTTTTGAGAACTTTTAAAAAAAATAAATCTTTTTAATATTCTCACGAATATTTGTCTTTTTATTTGATCTTTATCCTATATATATCTATAACTTATATATGAGGCTAACTATGACTGGATTACTATGAATTAGTGACATGGCGTCACCTCAAAGATGACATGGCACCCATATGATATGTATTTTCGGAATTAAATTTAAAAAAATGTCTTTAGAAGACTTAAACCTGGGACATTTGGTTACAAATGAATGCCCTCTACCACTTTAGCCAAGCTTTTATTTGTGTCATCCTATTGAAAACTATATTTATATTCATCTACAATGTACAAACACACAATTCCTTAATCCTAAAGAATTACAAACACACCCAAACTCATCCTGATATACTTTAAATCTCTTCACCAGATTCATACACACCCTAAATTTTCAAAACGAGATATGGAACACGACTTCTTTTCAAAACCCTAATTTGTATATCAAGGGATCTA
>BQNB010013104.1:1706-77862 GCA_026074375.1 Tanacetum coccineum | reverse complement strand
GTAAGTATAAAGTGTAAGTAAATTTACATAAGAATGCATGTATTTATAGGAGAAGTGAATGAGATATTTGTAGCCAAGTTTGACCAAGAATTCAAAGGGGGGGGGGGTTAGTCTTGTGTTGGGACGTGGGTTCAAGGGGACAAGAGGGAGGGAAACAAGGGTTTAATGGTTTATGTCTTGGTCTCCTATCATGGGAATCATCCCATGAAATCAAGGGTGGTGTTTCCTAGTTAATTTTCTTATTAATTTGTATGTTTACTTGTGTATTTATAAAAGAAATGTGTAAGTAAACTTTTGTATAAAAAAGTAAAGTGTAGTTTTATTATAAAGTATACTTGTAATGTCTTGGTTATTTTGTAAAGTATTTGTTATCTTGTATATACATATGAGACGTGTATAAATATATACATATGCATAAAGTTTTATAAACTTTGATCATTGTATATAAACGTAGGTATTTGTTGAAGCGTACGTAAATTTTTAGGGTTTTCGGGAAAACCTAATTGTCATTTATCGTGAAACGTAAACACTTTCATGTATCCGATAAAGTAACTTGTGAAACGTTAATAATTATTCTCAAAATAATTGGTTAACCCTTGTTTGACATAAACAATAATTTGCTTAATGCCCGTTTACGTTAACTGATATTTTTAGTTTACGCGATTTAACTTAACGATTTCCATTAAAAACAAACGCGTACAATACTAAAAATAAATAGTGACTTTATTAACGTCGTACATTGTCCTAAAACACGAGGTGTTATATTATGTGTGTATGCTCTTAGAAAATCAAGGTATGGATTGTCTAATTGGGGGGTTTTTGAGCCGTGGGTGAGTAGAGAGTAAGAGAGGGTGTTTATTAACTTTTCACCTTAAAGAAATGTTATGTGTGTGCTACTTGAAGTATAAGAGTGGTATATAAGCATAAAGACTAGTCAAATATGAGAAAACAAAGACCAAAAAGACCTATGGAGGGGGTTTTGGTCTTTGGACATGAGGAGGGAAACAAAGATGTGGGTTTTATTGAGTCATTGGTCAAATAAACATGTTTCTAGTCCAAGCATTGATTAGTTCTTGTAGTACAAGGTTCCTAGTGTTTTATTTGTGTGCTCTTTGTCTCCCTAAGCTTCTTATACATGAAAAATATGAGGGGGAGGGAATACTAGAAGATTTTTTGATATTTTACATAAATATCATTCATTATTTACTAATTACATAATGTAGTTTTTCATATAAGGTAAATACTTGAAGTATTTATGTCCTAGCTAGTTTATTTCATGCACCATTTGACCAACAATGATAACTTGGGTAGAATTTAATAAAACTTTGAGTGTTGGATGTAAAACTAAGTATTCGTTGAAGCGTAGATTAATTAATGGGGTTCCGGGTATGCCTAAACGTACTTTATCGCGAAACGTAGTAAATGTACGTAACCAATAAAAATAAAATGAACAATGACCATAATTATTCTCAAAATAATTATTTAATATTGGCTTGATGTAAACATTTAATTGTTTGATGCCCGTTTACATTGATTGATTATTTTTAGCTTACGCAATTTAACTTATCGATTACGATTAAAAGCAAACGCGTACAATACTAAAAGTACATAGTGAATTTATTGACGACGTCAATGACCATAAAACACGGGGTGTTATACCAGATTTATTTTTACCTTGATCTAATGGTTCTAAGTTAATGCCATGTCACAATTTTTTATCTATGCTACATGAACAATAAATAAGTATAATATCTCAAGAAAAAAACACCTTTTATCTAAAACCCTAAAAACTCACTGCCGTGATTTTTTACTTCAAGCCTAACTTGTCTTGCTGCTATTTAATTGTTTGATGGGTACTTGCTTGCTTCTATAATCACAGAAGAAAACAAAAACCTATCACATCCAATTGTAATTTGCATGGAATTCACATGTATCAACGTACAAAGTAATTTGCTTCAATTTGCATTGCCACCTTTTGTTGCTCGCTGCCATTTGTATTGTTACATTTTGCTCGTTGCATATTACTTTTTTTCTAACCAATTAATTTGCTTCTACTTGCTTGCTTGCTGCCTTTAATTGCTGCTGTTTTTACTTTTTCGCTTCCTGATGCCCTATCGCGCGATAAAGATTATTAGTCATGACTGGTGATACATCAAAAAATACACCTCCATTTGTTTTCTGGCAAATTCTTGGAATGCCACACTACTACACAAAGGCTTATATAGATCACTCTATATAGTGCGGTTTTGTTAAAAACCATGAAAGATATTGTAATTTCACAAACTTAGTAACTTAGAGAGAGAAAGATAAAGAGAGAGTGGATGGGAGAACACACTTAAAAACACACACCAGATTGTGAGAAATGCATTTAACCAACACACTCTCCATGTGTGGAGAGGTTTAATATACTTACATGAGATGGGTCAGGCCGGGCATTCCTTGGGCTTTCTATAAGCCAGCCTAGTTAGCTTACTAATTACTACATAATATTGTCTAACTATTACAAAGGCTCGTGAGATCGATAATGGTTGTCACTTCATTAAAAACTAAATTCCTAACAATCTCCCCCTAAGGGACGATCGTTGAGATCTCATAAAGGATCAACACTTTTTGTGTTCCTAACAGTCTCCCACTAAGGGGTGATCATAGAGATCTCTCCTTGTGACCTTAATCATTAATCGTTGAAGCTTCTTGTCTTGATCTTGAGTCCTTTTTGTGTAATAGTTGATATTTTGTCTTGTGAAATATGTAGTGATCTATAGACTTTAGGCTTAAGCTTGTTTCTTTAGCTTGACTTGAATGTGAATATGTGATTTTGAGCATCTTGAGATTATCAACCGAGCATAATCTCTATTCTCCATCTTGTAATCTTTTCCTTCTTGTGATCTTGTGACTTCTGGACCGACATGCTTATAATGTTCTTGATGTTTGAAAGTGAGTGTAACCATATTTCTTGATATTCTTTAACTTTAACACTTCGTCACTTCAAGGAAGATGTTCGGTATCAGAGTGACGGAAACTTCTTTGAAATTCTTTGGCTTTAATACTTTGTCACTTCAAGAAAAACATACGGTATTAGAGTAGCGGAAGTCTTGAAGCATGTACTTGAGCGTTCATGATGTCTTTATATTTGTCGGTCGGGTATGAGCATGTGGTTATGAATCTTTGAGACAACTAGAATCAGGTACCTTCACCTCCATCTTTAAGTATCTTGCATTAAAACAGTTAGCAATAAAGTGGGGGGACGAATATGGCTTTGTCATTCGCCCATGTTTGGTTGGACTAACCTTTGAATCCATGAGGATCGACTTGTGATCAGGTAGATTCAATTTAAGAAGAATCTCCTTGACAGGATATCTAGCTAAAGTATTGAATCTTTCTAACACATATGTATTAGATTCATTAAACTCAGCATGTTCTCATTACCAGAATGTCTCAAAGCAGACAACACGATAAGAGTAAACCAGGGAGTTAGTATCTCACCGATTGAAGTAAAAATTGATTTGAAAAATCAATCGACGTGTCACTTGCTAAAGTGTTTGTTGGGAATTATATTTGAGTTGATAAGACAAAACATATGAAAGATGAAGGACTTAAAAGACAAAGGAGGAATTCTTCAAATGATGGAAGATTACAGAAGATTATTATAAAAGTTAGGAAGATTTAGTTGTTTCCTAATACTTATCCTTTGTAAAACCTAATATCTACAGTATATAAAGAGATACAGGCGTGTAGGTTTAGGTGTGGCAATGTGTGTGTTCACCAAACTGTAAAAGATGTAGACGTCTATTGTGTGTTGTGTAGCCTTAAGGTCAAGGTAACTTGATCCTATTACACTTCATTGATGTAATCGTTCTACTATTGATGAAAGTAGAATTGGGGCTTGGAGTAATTGTTATAGTGAAGATAATGATGAAAAACCTTGTTATAATATCAATGTTTATACAGTTTACGGTTTCATTAATATTCTTTTAAGTATTAAAGAGTAGATTCCGCATGCTCTTTAGTATTCACAAAGTTTCTACCATAGTTGTTTTGGATCTATCCAAAGTAACTTAACCTTTACAAGCTAAGGAATCGATCTTAAGTTGGGATCAACAAGTGGTATCAGAGCTTGTGTTTTGAAACTTTGATCTAGAAGAAACTAACAAGAAAAACCCTTTATTCACAAGGAAGAGATAGATCTAGAAATTGCACAAACCACTACTACTGCAAAGTTACCCATTCTCAAACAAGGTGAATAAGATATGTGGAGGCTAAAGATTAAGCAATACTTTCAAGTACAAGACTATGCTCTGTGGGATGTCATAGAGAATGGAAACTCATTCAAACCAGTACCTCAAACAACAACAAATGTTGATGGTTCCTCAACATCACTAATATCAGGTCCTGTCACTACTAAAGAAAAGTTTCAAAAGAAGAATGATGTGAAGGCAAGAAGTATGTTATTGATGGCACTTCCTAATGAACATCTAATGACATTTAATCAGTACAAGGATGCTAAGACCTTGTTTGCTGCTATACAAACAAGATTTAGTGGTAATGAAGCCATAAAGAAGACTCAGAAGACTCTTCTGAAGCAAATGTATGAGAACTTTAGTGCTCCAAGCACAGAGTCTCTTGACTCTATTTTTAACAGGCTTTAGAAGATTGTAAGTCAGCTGGCTATCTTGGGTGAAAATATTTCACAAGAAGATCTCAATTTGAAATTTTTGAGAAGTCTGCCTTCTGAGTGGAATACTCATGTTGTGGTCTGGAGGAATAAACCTGATCTAGACACAATGAGCTTTGATGATCTCTACAACAATTTCAAGATTGTTGAACAAGAGGTTAAAGGAACTGCAAGCTCAAGCTCAAGCTCAAGTTCTCAGAATATGGCTTTTGTACCATCCCCTAGCAGTACTAATGAATTTAATACTGGTTATGGAGTTAGCATTGCTAACACTCAAGTTAGCACTGCTAGCACTCAAGTTAGCATTGCTAGCACTCAAGTTAGCACTGCTAGTACTCAAGTTAGTACTGCTAACTTAAGTGATGACATTGTTTATGCATTTTTGGCCAGTCAACCAAACGGGTCTCAACTTGTATATGAGGACCTTGAACAAATCCATGAAGGTGACATAGAAGAGATGGATTTGAAATTTCAGTTAGCATTACTGAGCATAAGGACAAGAAAGTTTTTTCAGAAAACTGGTAGAAAGATCACTATCAACGAGAGTGACACAGTTGGATATGACAAGTCCAAGGTGGAGTGTTTCAACTATCACAAGATGGAACACTTTGCAAGAGAATGCAGAGGACCTAGAAACCAATATAGCATTAACAGGAATCTAGACAGCTCTAGAAGGACTGTAAATGTGGAAGAAACTTCTTCCAAAGCCATGTTGGCTATTGATGGAGCTGGTTTTGACTGGAGCTATATGGCAGATGATGAAGTCCCCACAAACATGGCTCTTATGGCTTTTTCAAACTCTGAGGTACATAATGACAAAACTTGTTCAAAAACCTGTCTAAAAAGCTTTGAAACTCTTAAACTCAACTTGATGATTTAAGAATAGAGTTTAACAAATCTGAGTTCAATTTAGCAAATTATAAAAGAGGGTTAGCATCTGTAGAAGAGAAACTTGTCTTTTATAAAAAGAATGAGGTTATTTTTTGTGAGCAACTTGTTGTTCTAAAAAGAGATATCTCATATAAAGACTCAGAAATTAGTATGCTCAAAAGTGAGTTAGAAAAGCTTAAGCAAGAAAAAGAAAGCAATCAACTTAAAATTGAAAATTTTGATAATGCTTCTAAGAGTCTAGACAAGAATTATTTAGGATCAAATACCTGTATAAAAGAAGAAAGGATTTTGGGGTTTGTAAGCTAAAATGTTGGTTCTATAAATAACCTCAACCTCCAGGGTTATTTTTACTCCCTAAATCTGATTTGTCCCTACTCTGGTCTAGATAGTTCAACTACCAGGAGATTGAAGCAATTGACCTAAGCCTAGTATAAGTGTAGTGAAAGATACTTCAATGATGTTAAGGAATTCCGATGCCCCATTGGTTTAAGAGATGGTTCAAATGCAAGTTAGAGAAGAACACCTGTTTTTTTCCTACTGTTTGCTAGATGAAAAATTGTTTAGATTAAACAACATAAGAAAAACTAGTTAAGAAACGCGCGTTATAATATGCGAAATGTATAGGTCACAAAGAAAGTATCCTAGGGGCAATATCACTAAAACTGGAATAGGATAGAAGTCCCCCCAACAGCTAGGAAGTGACTTTGTGATGTACAATAAAGCTTGTTTTGTCTGTAGAAGTTTTGACCATGTACAAGCTAATTGCAATTACCATCAAAGGGAAATGGTGGTATCTGGGAATAATTATACAAGGGTGAGAAATACAATTGTTATCAGCTAAAAAGCCCACCCAGTGCTCAAAGGAAACAAGGTATCCAAAGCATTTTAATGAAATCCAGGCCTAAAGAAAGATCACTTAAAACTCGCTAGGACCTTGTAAATACTGCTCATCCAAAAACTACAATTTATAGTGCTAGACCAATGTTACATTTTTCTAAATCAGCACAATCAACTATAAAGAAGGCCCTATCAAACAAAAACAGACCAAACTAACCAAAATTGTCTAGCCAAATAGTTAATACTTAATACTGCCAATGGAAAATTTTTATACTGCTAGGAGCCAAAACATTTTATACTGACTAGGCTAAAAAAAATCAGCATTAGTTAATGTTGTTAAGGAAAATCAGCACTCTCTCGTCTTTAAAGTTTTTAAGGGCCTCAACATGTTGGGTTTTGGAGACCCACCAACTTAATGTCATCAATTACTTTGAAGAGACATAATTATGTTGATCAGCGCTGCAGATCCAAGTCAGTGATGGCTTGGACCCCAAAGGGAAACTAAATTTCCTTATTTTTATGTGCAGGGTCATCCACAAAAAGAAGATCAAGGCTATGTTGACAGTGGATGCTACCAAGGGCAATGACAGGGATACATATGTCAGATCTCTCAGACTTCACAGGAATTTGATGGAGGATAATGTTTACCTTTGGGGGAGAGCCAAAAGATGGAATATTCTGTAACAGAACCCTCAACTGGTAAGCTTGATTTTGAGGATGTGTACTGACAAGGAGAATGACAAAGACTTCAAATGAACAAGGGTTTATTAGTGTTGTTTATAAGAGAAAAACCCATTGAAGACCTTCATACTTGTCTATTTTCTTGTTTTCTATCACAAGTGAAACCCAAGAAGGTGGATTCAAGCTTTTTTTGACAGAACCAAGTAGGATAGAATGCAATGCAGGAGAGCTTCTACTAGTTTAAATACAGAAGGTTTGGACGTTTGGTTAGATTACCTATGGGCAAGAGGCCATAGGATACACAATAGGTCTACAAGAACAAGAAAGATAAGAGATGTATTGTGATTAGAAACAAGGCAAGGCTGGTTGCACAGGGTTACACTCAAGAAGAAGGAATAGATTATGATGAGGTTTTTGCTCCAGTTGCTAGGAATGAAGCAATTAGGCTGATACTAAGCCTATGCCTCATTTCAAATAACTTTATTGTGTACCAAATGGATGTGAAGAGTACATTTCTATATGACAAAATTAAAGAAGAAGTTTATGTCTGTCAATGATCAGCTCTGACTACACCTTAAAATATATATAATATAATAAAATATCAAATATATAGTAAGAATAGTCTAAAAGCAGAATCAATGATACCGAGAAGTAGTATAGAATGTTCCCGGGTCGTAAATCCCCAACGAGGCTGGAATGGTAAATCGATACGATCGAAGATTTGAGTTTGAAGACGGAATGATTTTTGGGAAGTTGAAAAAGTCAAATTAAACAATAACGAACTAAAACGTTTAAGAAAAACCTAGAAATTATGAAATTAAACTAGAAAACGAAGGCCCGAATCCCGAACAAAAGGGGGAAAACCTAAAATCTTTAAAAATAAGCCTACGAAGAAATTTTCGCTTCTAAACTACTCTATGGATCAATAACAAGACTGAAAAGACTAGACACGAAAACGGAGTTCGTTTGACCCAAAAAGCGAGTCAAAAAACACAATCCCGTACCCGGACTCCGTTCTTTAAAAGACACAAAGTTCTAAAAAAAAATACCCCTAACAAAAATTTTTTTTATATTTTTCCTACAAACTAGATGATAAAAGAAAATTTTCTAAAAAAGCAAAATATTTTTTTGATAATTTTTGTATTTTTTATGAATTAAACAAACTTTTAACTAAATTAAATTATAAAAAATAGTAAATGATTACGAAAAATTCTGAAAATTTTTCTAAAAATACTTTACAACTTAACAATCCTATGAAAAATAACAAACACAACACAGCTTAACAAATAAGCCCCGAAAATAAGCTATACAGCTTATGGGCTTATGAGGGCAAAACACCCTTAAATATGTTTGCCCTTGAGTCTTTAACGAAAAAGACCCAAGGGCGCAGTGGTTAAGTGTGTGTGAGTTAAAGGGGATGTATTGCTTGGTCCCGGGTTCGAGTCTTGCTCACCCGGACCAAGTATCTTCCCCTTTTATTTTTTTTTTGAAAACTCAAAGAAGCAAAGTTGTTAAGCTCATGGGGCTTAACAACTTTGTCAACTAGAGCTTTTGCTGAAAACCACTAAATAAGCTTAAAAATAAGCTTGAACTTGACAGAAATGGCTTATTAAGCTTAAAGGCCAATTTTTTTGCTAAGTCTTTTGGACTTAGGGTCAAATTAAGCTAGGGCCAAAACTAAGGTAAGCTAAGGGGCTTAATCTAACTTAAATAAGCTAACTAGGACAGGAAAAGCTACACTAAATAAGCTGTGGAAGCTTAATATGGCAGGAAAGCTTAACTAAAGCTTAAAGAGCTAAAGTGCTTAAAGCTAGGATTAATAAGCTAGAAAAAAGGAAATAAGCAAACTAAGCTTATTGCTCAACCAAATAAGCTATAAGGAACACAAATGAGCTTATGAAGTAAGCTTAATAAGCCCAAGAGGTGGCTTCTAACACCACAACAGTACTAACTAATGAGTTAGTACTACTGTTGGTGGGAAATGATGGGCAACAATGAGCTAATAAGCAAAAAAAAAGGGAAATAAGCACACCTAATATCTAACCCTAACTTAAAAAAAGCTCGTGGAAAACAATTAAACTTATGGAATAAGCTCAATAAGCTAAAATCAAAATTCAACAATTCCTCAGCCTAAGGAATGCAAAAACAGCCAAGAGGCATGTTTGGGCTTAAAAATAAGCACACAAATGAGGCTTTTAAGAGCTGAAACTGAAGAGGCTTATAGAAGAGCCTATAAGCTCTTAAAATAAGCCAAAAACTTGGGCTTAATTGCTCTTAGTGGCTGAGAAAGATGAGCTTAAAGTTCCCCCTTTGCACCAGGGGAGCTTTAAGGCAAAGCTCAAGGGCTTATTTGACAGCTTATTTTAAGCTGTCAAATAAGCTCTAAAAACACAAAGAAGCTTAAACAGATTGAGTACTCTATCTAATGGACTTGTGCACAAATTTTGGACTTGTAAAAACCCTTTTTACTTGCTTATTTTTGGTGGTGAAAAAGGGTCCTTTGGTTTTGAGAAACTGTGGCAATAAGAACCTTGGTGATTTTTGACTCACAAAGTCAAAACACCAAGGGTTGTGGCAGCTTGGTTTTGACACACAAAATACACAAATTTTTTACCCTTAACTCAAATTCACAAGTGCTTATCCCAATAAGCACTTGTGGGGACTTTAAAATTCTCACAGTTTCAAAGAAGATTTGTACACTTTTGAAAAACAATTTTCCAACTAAAAATATTTTAAAAACAGCTTAAAAGTGTCTTAAAACTTGTGCTTAAATTGACCAAGTAACCATAACCCATGCTAAAAGCCTTTTTGACCCGTTTTGGCCTTGTGCCAAACACCCCTTTATTTAAAACTGCCAAACCAAAATAGGTTTAAAATCCATTTTTAAACTAAAACTTTAAAAACCTTTTATCTACTTCTACTTATTTTGACCTATTTAGACTATTTTAAAACTAAAAGTCCTAGCTTATTAAGAAAAATAAGCTAGTTTCTCTACTAGCTTATTACACTATTATGACAATTTTTAAGAAATAAGCTAATGTAGGACAAAATTATGCAATAAAAAACTTACAACAGCCTAATAATAAGCCTAAACTAATGTTTTAACAAATATTGAAAGCAAATAAGCTAGTGTCTAAAAAAATAGTAATGTTAAAAGATAATACAAGCTAATATTTTAAGCTAAAGATGAGCTAATATCGAAGATATAAGAAATGAAAACCTCTGGTTATTTTGTTGTCCTCAGGACCAAGGCCACTCTTTCCAGAGTCGAGTGTGCCTGAAAAAAACCCCTGTCCTCCAACAATGTAATGGACTCCCTTAGCCTCTAAACCTCAGCAATAATCTCATATAAACTCTTGGAGACTTATTACCTCAAATAGCTTACCAAAAATACACGTCCTTGAACTTTTATGAATTGAATTCAAATATTAATACCAATAAAAAAGAGCTTATAACACATTTTAAGCTGAATTATGAGCTATCCTCGCTTAAGTCATAAGCCTAATGAGCTTATAGAGAGCTTATTGGATAGTAAACAAGGACTTAATTTTTCATTAAAATTGAGAAAATACAGTTGCATAAAAGACATTCAAACTTAAAAGCACTTCAAACTACAATAAAAACTACATAATTAAAAACTGAATTAAAACTTAATCAAACTTGGATGTTTGCCACACATTATCTGGCTTATTCAAGAGATCGAGTTTTTATAGCCGAAAACTAAATCTAAAGGGGAGCCTTCCTTTCTTTCTCATTTTCTTCATGATGTTATTAGTTTTGCAAGACATCCAGCAAAAAAATATCGCCTGTGGTAGTGATTGAGGTTGAAACCTCGAATATGATGCATAAAAAACAATTTTCATATGGCCCTATATAATAGCCTTTCACAGGTGTCTTTGTTTTGGTAGTAGAGTGTTTAAAACCCTTATTACTTGGCCCTTCAAACTTTAAAAATCAATCCTAGTCAGTTTCGCTCGCAATTTGTTAGGTCTTGGGGGTGGTGTGGGGATTGCAAGTCTAAAGCACTTTTTGAGTTGCTTGGGGCGAATGGTAGTGAGAGGGGGAAATCGATTATCCATGGTAGCGTGGTCGAAGATTCAAGGGGTAATAACGTGTACTCACCCGTGATATTGTTTTGGGGGGAAAAAGAAAGCGAGGAAAAGCAAGTTGGTAGTGTTTAACTCAGAGTGTATGTTTTGAGAGTTTGGCAAAAATGGTCCCTCTTAGTAATACTGTTGTGGCTACATTGCACAATTATCCATGTGGTTAATATAACTTTGGGGACTTGGCAAAACGAATCACCCCATGAGATATCAAAACTCCTTTGCATACATGGTATCCCATTTGTGAGTTGTACAAGTTTACTGTGGTAGAATTGGCAGTTTTGTCCCCCCATATATTATTAACATACACTACTGTCACTTTTACAAACAAACTTGCATCAATATCGGGCCCTTTCTGTCTTCATTTTTTCTCCTCATTTAGATTTATCCTTCCTTATTGATCATAATAAGTTTAGGGATTGAGCAATTTATTCAGTCCCTAATACTTATATTTCTTTGACTTTGTAGCCTCGGGGTTGACTTGGTTGAATTTTGACTTATGACCAATTGACTTTTTCTAGTTGACTTTTTGTGATACTTGATTTGACTACACTCCCTCGGCTTTTGATCTTGGCTTTGTACTTTCACACAGTCTTTTCCATTCCGACACCGGGTTATTTGGGTAGTCGTTTTGGCTTTGTTTCGTACAGTTCTTTTCTATCCTTGTGTTGCGATCGATTCCCTGCAACAATACAATTAGACAATACAGCTGTAGTCTTCTGGTCAATTTTAAGTGTCCTCGTTTTTGTTGGATTATTTTATATTTATGCTTGTTTCTAAGGTAACAAGGTATGTGTTATATTAAAGCCCACTATACAAAATTCCCCTCATACTATTAGAGTATTGCGCCCTGTCCTCTATAATCGCATCTGCCTATTGAGTAAGCACATTTACGAAAACACTAAATTCTCACTTCCTTCCCTTCGAACTACTAACCTTTTTGAAACAAGTAGCAAAACGTTGTTTGTACAAGGCGAACGTTCATCAAGAATCTCAAAACATAAGACATTATCGCGAGACAAGTCCCGATTTCCCACCAATCTTTTATATTGTGTATTACCTAACTATCCTCTAAAATTTTTTGTACATATTTCTTTTTCTTGATCCTTCCCTGTTTGACCTTTCTTTAATACATCTAACATTGGGGGACACAGAAATTGAGAAACTGACCCATCAACAATACGAATAAATCTACGATCTAAACGGCATGTACCTGACGGATAAAATTCATTCGACCCCTCGATTTTTTCACTAATCCAAACCAAAGACAACAAGATTTGAAATCAAGATCATTTGTCATATTATAGTCTAAAAGCATGAAGCCACTACTATGAAACTTTATACTTGTGAACTTTTTAACATACCCAACATGAAGTATATGGTTTAACAATAATGTGTTCCATTATTTCAACTCAGCACAGCCATACGTTAGTACCCAACATTATTTTTCCCATAGGTCAGGATTCAAGATGATAATCAATACTCAAAAGCAACAACTTTATCAGACGGTCACCTTGTAACTTGATTTTTCAAATAGAGAGACTAGAGATTTTAACATGTAGAATACTTTTTGCAACGCTTAACATCACTAGTACTCAATAAAGACATTCTTAAAGCTCACGAATGGTGGAGTCGTTGCTTAGTTTATGAGAACACCTCCTAGGCCATTCGCTCCTAGTACAGAGAATATCAACAAAAAACACCCTAACGACCGATTCTTCATATTTGAAAACCCACACAGCCGTTTGCTAGCTGATATGAGGTAAATCACAACTAAACACCTTTTCTTCTAATATGATCTAAGGATTTTATGTGTCTTCAAGTTTGACACCTCACCTAGACCCCTCAGCTTCCTGTGAAGTATATCACGACACAGTACCAACATCTTAGAAGTAAAAGATGTCTTCCTTAGTTTTAATGAAACCCTCACATAGAACCTCGCTTCCTCGGCTGACAATATTCACGACTACAGGTCCATGCCAAATCTCACTTTAGACCAGTAAAACGCGATGTCCTTTAAGTTTGTAACACACCCCACCCCTCCATGGTTACAACGGAGTGGGTAATATCTCCACCCGACACATCTTTGTTACTCTGTCTCCATATAATCAAATGTATGCTTCATTGGACAGATTTCCAATATTCATCGAGAATAAAATTCTATAGTGTGATAAAAATCTATTTAGAATTATCATAGTAGATATTACAACTATTTAGTCATTGTGAGATATACAGCCGAATGTGCATAAAACACTACCCACCCACACGGCCCCCACCCCCCCTCCCTCCCCTCCCCCGCTTCCCCCCCCCTCCCTCCCCCCCTCTAAATCCAAACCTTCACCCCTCACCTCCTCCCGCTCAAAAATCCCCACCCCACTCCACCAAACTGTCACGTCTCATATCAATGTTAGCATGACATACTTCCTACATGCTAAATCATTGACATTTTAAACTTTCGGAAGTTATTAAGAACAGAAAAAATCTCGTTTTAAAGAAACCAAGATTACCAATATTTGAAACCTTTTCTTTCCTAAAAAAACACTAGATTTGATCCTTTAGCTGTGTAAATTAGATAGGGAGTAATCGAAGATTTACGTTGGCGATTAGACATCTAATGTGGGAGTAAAACAACGCCACAAGATTTACTAGCATAAAAAGAGTTTTTGCCCCGCTCTAGCAAACAGAAAACTTCATATTTAAAAAGCAGATGGCTACTCACTGAATAGGGAGGTCCCACCTCAGCCAGATCACAACCATAGGTTGTGCAAATCCACCCAGACTAATCCAGCATGAACGGACATAAAGCTGAGGAAGTAAGATGTTTCCACAGGCAACACTATTCCATCCATGAGCTTTCCCTTAGTTCTTGTTGTTGATTCCCTTAGATCTCCTCTACAACTCTCCCGTAGCAAAATGTCCGGGGGGGGGGGTGGCCGGATCTTTGATGGCAGTTTAGCACTCCCACTTTGTGACGGGGGGATATGGCGGGGAGGAAACCAGACTGTGGTGCCTCAGTTGTTGATTGGTTTTTGGGGGGAAGAATTTCGGGGGCGGGAGTTGTAGATAGGGGGTGGCGGGCTTGCCTGCTGGGTCCGGCGGCTGAGAAGGTGCGTTGTTAAAAATACCTTCTGTCGCCTCGGGCGGGGTGAGGGGGGTGGCAGAGGAGAAGCGGGGAGGTGGGGGGTGGGGCCATGTGGTTGCAGGGTAGTCGGGGCATTGCTGGAAGAAGGGATTAGGGGAGCGTCCATCTGCATTGGGCGCAGGATTGGGATCGAGGAACGGGCAGAGGGCATGGTGATGTTGTTGTATTTGGTTAATTATGTTTTTTGTTTGCTCGTGCTTGATTTAACCATCGGTTTTATTAAAGAGGGCCTTTGTAGATTTTGGTTGATTTTTATAGACTTTTTTTGGTGTTTTTTTTTTCGTTCTTAAATTTATATTTTTTTTTTCACAAATAAACAAACTTTTAAAGCATGCAATTTTTTTATATTCTTAAGTTCTTAGTAGCGGCATATAAGTTGTTAATGATTAATAAATTAATATAATTAGTATACAACATTAACTTAAAATGCTAGATGTAGGAAACTTCCATGAGCAGTAATAACAGCATCATAAGTTGGATTCTAGTGTTATTAGTTATTTGAAGAGGGAGCATCAAAAGCCATGTTCTGTTGGTGAGCTTTGACTACCATGCGGCTAGACCACCCAATAAACTTCTGGTACATATACCTTGAGGTTGTTGTAGAGATCATCCATGTCTCATTGTATCCAAATCAGGCGTTATTGTCCTCGCACTACAACGAGCATGTGTGTTCCACTCATGAGACAAACTGGTCTAAAGTGACGCAAAAATAACTACCCCACTAACTATAATCCATCAAAACCAGTTCACCAACTCACCGCGAACTGACTCACAGCATATACCTATTCAACACGAAAGGTATCACTGCAGGACAGTAAGATCAAGATCTCTATGCTCTACAACCCGGATCATGCATCAAGACAACTCAACCAAAGAGGACAAACCCAATAAGCAGACATTACCCAGCCACCACCTAAAACCACACCAAGTTATCGGAACCAACAATACGCAATCCAATACACTACTTAAGCTCTCCAACCCAAGACACAACCAAATGTTGGTTACCATCCACACGCAACCCTACCAGCAACCACTAAAAAACGACACCACACTCATCAAACAACTTTCACAAGAAACAAACGCCCATAAACCACATTTCCACACTTTGATGACACCCCGACTCTTGTCCGTTTCTTCTCCAAATGAGCACAAGTCATGTGTAATTCTTCCAAATGCCTTCCAAATGAGAAATACCTAAAACGGAACGATTAAGTACCTATTTTGGGCATAAATGCATGATTTAGGGGGTTAAACGACCCCGAAAATATGTATAAAATGACACCTCATCATCGTATCATACCCACTCGGCATTCTAGGCAGTCCACTAACAAAATCCATAGTGATCCTTTCCCATTTCCACATGGGAATCTCATATTGTTGCAGCAACCCAGACGGTTTCTGATGCTCAGCTTTAACCTTCGCACAAGTCAAACACTTGCTAACATACGTGGCAATATCAGCTTTCATATTCGGCCACCAATACAACAGTTTTAAATCTTGATACATTTTGTCTGATCCCGGATGGATAGAATACTTGGACTTATGCGACTCATGCATAGTAAAGTCCCTCAGCCCACCAAATCATGGCAACCAAACACGATTTCCAAAACAACGCGTTCCATCAGGGTGAAACTCGAATAATTGCTTAATCAATCTCCCCAACTTTTCGGCCTTCACATTCTTTTTCTTCATCGCTTCCTTTTGAGCTTCAAGGATTTTCTTAGGTAGATCGTTGTGAACAATCATCATCAAAGCTCAAACACGTAATGGCTTAATCCTTTCCTTCCGACTTAAGGCGTCAGCCACAACATTTGCTTTTCCAGGATGATAACGAATCTCACAATCATAATTTCTTAACAACCCAATCTAAAGACGTTGTCTCATGTTAAGCTATTTCTGATTCAGAATATATTGTAGGCTCTTGTGATCGGTGAAAACCACACACTTCGTTCTATACAAATACTCTCTCCACAACCTAAGAGCAAAAACAACGACTCCCAACTCCAAATCATGAGTAGTGTAATTCTTTTCGTGAGTCTTCAATTGTCAGGAAGCATACGGTATCACCTTTTCCCGTTGCATCAACACGGCTCCATAACCCTTAAGTGACGCATCGCAATAAACCACGAAATCTTCCGTTCCTTCGGGCAACGCTAAGATCGGTGCACTACACAATTTCAGCTTCAGTGTCTGAAAATCTTCCTCTTCTTCCTTACCCCGCTTATATTTCTTATCTTTCTGAGTCAATTTGGTAAGTGGCTTAGAAATTAAAGAAAAACCTTCAATAAACCTCCGATAGTAACCAGCCAATCTAAGAAATTGCCTCACCTCCGTTGGCGTCGTTGGAGCATCCCAATTTTTTATTGCCTCAATCTTGGCAGGATCAACATGCACACCTTTATTGTCAATTACATGACCGAGAAACTATACCGAATCTAGCCAAAAATCACACTTAGAAAACTTGGCATACAATCTCTCCTTCTTAAGCAACTCCAAAATAATCTTCAAATGCTTTCCATGCTCTTATTTGTCCTTGGAATAAACCAAAATATCATCGATGAACACAATGATGAACTTATCAAGAATGGCTTGCATACTCGTTTCATTAAGTCCATAAACACAGCAGGCGCATTTGTCAGTCCAAACGACATCACTTGAAACTCAAAGTGACCATACCAAGTTCTAAATGCAGTAATTGGAATGTCCTCTTCTTTAATGCGAAGCTGGTGATATCGTGATCGCAGATCGATCTTAGAATACACGCTCGAACCTTGAAGTTGATCAAATAAATCGTCGATTCTCGATAGAGGATAACGATTCTTGACAGTCAACTTGTTCAATTCGCGGTAATCAATACACATTCGAAAAGACCCATATTTCTTTTTCACGAACAACACCGGTGCTCCCCACGGTGATGAACTCGGACGAATAAATCATTTCTTCAACAGCTCTCGCAATTGCTCCGACAACTCTCTCATCTCAGACGGTGCCAAACGATACGGTGCACGTGCAATAGGTGCAGCCCCCGGTACCAGATCAATTTGAAATTCTACTTGCCTCGGCGGTGGTAGTCCCGGCAAATCATCAAGAAACTCCTCAGGAAAGTTACGAATTACAGGCACGTCTTCCAATCGCTTCTCCTTCGGTTTCTTCTCAGTCACATGTGCCAAAAACAAATGACAACCTCGTTCGATATACTTACGGGCTTTAATACAGGTTATGACCTTTAGACGGGACATACCTTTGTTACTTTCGACTGTCGGCGTCTTATTCCCGTAAGGTATATGAACAACCGTCTCACCACAAACGATAACGGCATCGTGCTTGATAAGCCAATTCATACCAATTATAACATCGAACATACCAAGCTCAATCAGCATGAGATCGATTTCAAAAAGATGGTTCACTAAATTCAAAGTGCAACCTTTTAAAACAGTGCTCGTACTAACTATCCTTCCATCGGCTAACTCTACCTCGTAACTGGTATCTATTTTAACTGGATCGATATCAAGCATGGAACTAAATCTAGTGTCCACAAAACTCCTATCAGAACCCGAATAAAATAAAATAGAAGCATAGCGGTTATTGAGTAGAAACGTACTCGTAACCACATTCGGACCTTGCGGCTCAGCATCCTTAATCGCATAAGCTCGGCCACGAGCTTCTCCAACTTCCTCTTGCTTGACCTTCTTTGGGCATCGGTTTCTCGTATGACCTTGCTTACCACAATCATAACAAGTCCAAATGGGTTGACTGTTTGCACCCGTGGCAACATTCTTTTCCTTTTAATACCTCGCTTTGTGCCCAATCTTTCCACACTTGTGGCACTTGATTGTATGTTGACCAACATGGTGAGTAAAACAATGTTCACACACAGGATGTGATCCAGAAGACACCTTTCCCTCATTCGGAGCAGTAGTCATAGCTCGCGCGTTCCTTTGCTTTTGATTATTCTGCGAAGATTGGCGGGAGTTATCCTTGTGCTTGCTCTTACCACTACTGTTCCCACTTTGAAAGTTTTCTCACTTTCGCTTATTTCCTTCAAGAATCCTTTCATTCCTAGATTGCAACTTTTGTTCCATCAACTTATGTGCCATACGCACAGCTTCATTCAAATTGGTAGGCTTAAAAGAAGTAACTTCACCCTTGATGGCTTGATGTTATTAGACAATCCTCGGATGTAAGCCTCAATTTTCACACTTTCTGGCTCGACCATTCTGGGACACATCAAAGCTAATTCATTAAATCTTTGTGTGTAAGCCACCATGTTATACTCCTTGACCTTCAGGTTCCATAACTCGTTTTCTATTATTTACAGTTCTTTAGCAGGACAAAACTCTGTTGTCATCAATTTCTTCATCTCAGTCCACCCCATTTGGTTAGCAACATCTAGTCTCAAAATTGCGACTTTAGAGTTCCACCAAGTCAGTGCAGGTCCTCGCATTGTCGCAACAGCAAACTTAACTTTCTTATCTTCCGCACACTCGCTTATCCTAAAAGTCATCTTCGTTTTCTCAAACTATCTCCTAAACTCAACAGCTCCTTCGGTATCACGGAAGTTATCAGGGTTACATTTCATGAATCCGGCAAAAGTGCATTCTAAAACAACAGGTGCGGTAACTTGACCCCTAGCTTGTTCAGATCCACTAGCATTATTCCCAGCATTCGCTTGTCTTGCCCGCTCAGTAGCGATAGCGGCATCGATACTTTCTTTGATCATTCGCCGAACGGCAGCTTGAGTCAAAGGTGCATACTTTGGAGGCATGATTCTGTTACGTCACACAAAAAAACAACTTGATAAGCATGCATAACATGATATACTCATAACATGGTACAAAGACAAATCAATCACAACCACAGTCACACAACATCAAGTAGTAATAAAAAGATATATCATTCATTATTCATCATAGAAGAGTTAATACATAGTTGCATTGTGTCACAAAATGATACAAATCGTTACAACCAATAACATCAAATCTACTAATTGAGGATTCAGTTTAGTGATTTCACAATAAAGATACTACTAATGAAACTAAACTACTAAGAGTCATGAGGGGATCCTCGTGGCTCAAATGATGGACTCTCCTTATCTTCAACCGAAACATCAATAGCCTTATTTGGTCTTTCTTCAAACACAAATCCCCTACGAATCATCTCTCAGTAGAACTCATGAGCTTGAACTCTAGTCCGATAGATCTCTCTCTCGACTCGTTCGTTCTGCATACGAAGAAGTGTGTTGCTAAACCTTGCTTCTTCCAGTTCCTTCTTCAACTTCTTACACTCAGCTCTTTCTAACCAGATTCTCCATTGCAGCCGCTCCTTCTTCCACACTAGATCGCACTTCATTACCCAAATCCAAAATTAGCTTACCATAATACTCGTCCTTTGCTTTCCCCTTCTTTTTGACCAATGCATGTGCCGTCTCGTGACCACACAATCGTCTTAAAAGAGAAGTAATCCGACTAAAAAGAGAGTCAATGTCCCTCCTCATGAAGCCAGGCAGTAAACTATCACCATCCTCTCAAAGGAAAGTGGCAGTATATGACTCACCTACCTCATGGACACTAGCAGGAACAGTCTCATCCTCGGGCTCAACCGTGTCCTCAACCTCAATCACATCTTCAGGCTCTGAATCAGAAGCAGGTGGCGACGGGTTAAGAGGATTCGTCTCTTCATAAGGAAACGTCAACTCTGGCTCATTCTTATCTTCTTCGTCATATATATCCATATCTTCTTCTTCTTGAGGTTCTTCTTCTTCCTCAATTTCTTCCTCTTCCGGGTCCTCGTCTTCATCCACTAAGACAGGCTCAGGAATAACAGGAACAACATCTGGTTGATTTGGCTCAACTACGGGTAAATCATCCACATGATTGGGAGGAATTACGTTTGCCATGATAATCTAGAAAATATCATATAATACTTATTCAATAGTGTTTCAATAAGAATACTATTATCTAAAATAACAGTTCGCATAAGTGCGCAACAAACAACAATTTACAATTTGTGGCATTCTTGTTCAATATATATCTCAAATATACTCCAAACATATATAATAATAATTATTATATAATCACATAACAATCTATGCATACAACACATGCATAAATATAGCAATACATAATAATTTATGCATACAACACATGCATAAACATTCCTTCTCTTTCTATATGTAACAAATGGCAACGAGGAGTCTTGGCGTGTGTGTAGAAGCGTTGTAGTTTAGGTTTTTAAAAACTCGACCTAGTTCTCTATAACCTTAGGCTCTTGATACCACTTTGTAACACCCCCATTTTTGGATTGCGCAACGGAAATGACAATGGGTGTTACTAAATAGCACAATACACCAAGATAATAGAAAACGACCCAAATGAGACGTTTTACAAACATGTGTTCCATTATTTAATCAGAGAAAATGCGTTTAGGTCCCCACAGGAATCGTAACCACAACCATTACCACATTTGAAAGACAATTGTTTCAAATTAAAGACATTGTTTTAAAACACATTAAGACATTGTTTTTGAAAGACAAAGAACATACAAATAGTCTTTCACCAAATCATCACACGCACGACACCTCCACGCCATCGTTGCCTTCATCCTTGGTTACTTGGGATAAGACATGTTTAAAACGTCAACAAAATTGTTGAATGAAATTCATAGAGTTTAAAATAATCAGTAAGTAATAATCTTTGAACATATAATTAGTTCTCAGGAAAACATTGCAACGAATACAATGTATAACATCTCTTTTCTTTCACGCAATAAGCTCATGGCATCGAACGTTAACAATACATATATCCTTTCATATGTCAATTTGCCCCAGAATAAGGTATTATTGTCATATACCTACTACTTCTAAATACAAAACGTCCGTTTGAGAGGGCGTTCACAAGGATTCAAACCCCAGATGGGGTTGTCAAACCTAATAGATCTTTTTGATGCATTAGCGTTCAACGGTTCATGATATAAGGGACTTCGACAATAGCTACTTATGCGAAAACATTCTCATAATCGGGTCCAGCATACCATAAAATCATATATGTTCGATTTATAAAACAAACATGTATCCCCCTCGCGGGTTTATAAAATAATCAAAAGATTTAAGAGCGATGCTATGAACTCACCTTAAGCAAAAGATTCTAATTCAATCAAATCAACAAGTGCAAATAACTTCACGTCTCAACCGCGACCTATATAATACATATATAGCGGTACGTGACTAAAAATAAAATAATTCGTATAATGGATACTTGTATATATATTTATATAACTATTACATATATACAATCATATACTACAATATCCAAGTGCGACGCAAAACATTTTACTTCGACACACCCACAAATGTACAACAATTATAAAGTTTCTATTACGTATATACAATCATATACCACAAATGTACGTGACCATAAAGTTTCTATTTTTAGAAAGTTGTCGAAAGTAAGGATAATATAATCCGAACATCATATTTCATCATTAATTAACTAACATTAGGAACCCTTTGCTCATTATAAACCATATTCAAAAGTATACTCAAGTTTGACTTTCAAAAGTCAAACATCGTAGTTGACTTTTACACCAAAGATTACCAATCTTAATTTGGCCGTAAAACGTTCGTTATTAAGAGTTACGCGACGAGCCACCTAGCGAAACGTAGCTAAAGGCGAACTCTATCACTTTTCATTATAAAAGATAACTTTCAAAAATTTCTCGACTTGCTACGAGACGGTCAAACTTTCTGGTCAAACTTAGTCAATGCAAAACCCTTTAAAATGACATTTTCGACTTAAACCCGCTATCAAAATATGTTTAACTAGTCTATTTATTTATACTAAAACCATCAAACTTCAATTAATAATCAAACATACTTTTACAAATTTTCGCACTTGAATCCTATAGCACATATCATATAAACACGCAACATATAGTCAAAATAACATTTCGACAAGCTTAAATAGAACACTTACAACAAGCTTGACACAATAGAAATCAACACAAAAACTCGTTTTGGCACCCCCTTTTGGTTCAAACTTCGGACGCAACCCAAACAACCAAATCAAAACCTTTTTTAATAAAACCAACTCCCAATAACACTTGTCTAGCCACAATAAACCTTCCTTTTAGATCAAAACTCTAAGAACTCAACCAAATTTCTATTTCACAAAATACCCATTGCATGTGTAATATTTTTAGTGGGATACGTAGGTCTTGATGAGAGGATTAAGAAAATATAATCGGATCGTTTTGCATGTCGGAAAATCGTCGGGTTTGGGTGGTGTGAGTGGTGGCCGGTCGTGGGTAAGCAAGAGAGACAAAGAGATGAAATTTTTGTAAAAATGAAAATAAGGTATAAGTTTTCCTTATATAGGATGATACTTTGGGATTTTAACACAAATGGTCCCTCCTTCCTTATTATTCTTTCAAGATAAGTACCAAGGTGTTTTCTTTTGTTTTATAGTCGGCCCAAAAAGCTCGGGTCACACCACATTCGTAAATATTTTTTATTCCGTCCTACTAAATTTATTTTAAAACATTTAATAAAATGTTAAATCACGTAAACCTCGATTTTTTACACGCTTTTTACAAAAATACAGGGAAAAGCCATAAAATACAAAAATAAAATAATCACGCTCTCGAAGCAAAATATAAATTTTTCTAACTTTCTTTGTCGCTAAAAACAAATAGAAACTCAATCACCGCTTATAATTTCCCAATAAATGGAAATTTTCACCAAACCTTATATAGCATCAACGACTAAAATCAACTATGTAGTAAAATAATTATCATAGCTCGGGATAAACGTTGACCTGAAATTCGGGTTGTTACACTTCACCTTACTCTCTCTAGTTTCTCTCACTAAAACTTATACCAAGCATACACTTATTCTCACGCCGGAGCTTGATCTCGGATTCAAAACCCGGGGCGAGCTAACGGTGTTATGTCTTATTTCAGCCTAAGAGACGAATGAGTAGCTGCATGATCTCCTAAGAATCAAGGCTGAAGAGCATCTACGAAAATTTGCTCAAACACAATTGCAATTCAAAAGGTGGTCATTTTACGAATAAAATATAGTTTTCTATGCCCATTAGGCTTGACTTTTAACATGGCCTAAATTATTTCTGTTTTTAAAAGTTCATAAAATATAAGTATTACATTTACAATAAAAAAAAAGTGTAGATTTATGAGAACACACTGAGTTCGGGTGTTTTTGGCATCAGGAATTATCCACCTCACAAAGTGTAGTTGCGGGCAACTGTCCTAATCTAGAGAGACACCAACTGGAGTGCGCACAAGCCGAGACATGAATCCATGACCCTTTATCCATAAAATAGGTTTTTCGAAAGTGGGTACCAACTGAGCCAAATCCCTTTAGTTTTGCTAATACGTATGACGTGTTATTATAAATTTGGTAACTTGTTTTTGTATCTTTGATGCATTTAATCAACGTTGTAAAATTTAGACATCACACCCCCATCTTGTTAGGTAAGAAGTTTAAGCCTCCGACCACTCCTGAACGGAAAAAAACAGGCGCAGTTAATGACCAAAATGTTTAACCGCGTCTGAATGAGTCATATCAAAAGGTTGTTAAGAAATATTTTCTAAAAAATAAACACCACATAATTATTTAAGTTCTTAAAGATAGCACAGTGGGCACAACCCTCATATGACATCCCTTCGCCCCATGGGGGGACGGGTCTTTAACTCAATTGTACACGATTTAATTGAGATATTCTTGTAACCGTTTTCGACCTTCTCTATACACCCACAAATATGTACCTATTAAAGTTTGAACTATGATTTCTTGCGATAATGTCAAGTAATATATCATTAGAGTATTTGGTGGTGGTTATCTGGTTCTGACGCCTGTTCAACAAAGTATTTCGATACTGTTATACTAAAGTTTTAATTATACCAGAAGTCCATTGCTGAAATGTATTTTTTTTTTGTCATAAAACGATTCTTGTTCTATAAGATCATATTCAATGACCTAAAAATCACTCGGCTATACTAAATTTAGTGTTTATGAATAATCTTGTACATTCCTTCTTTTGTATATATTTTATACGACTTATATGATGTATTTTCAATTTGGCGAATTCCAAATTTAACACATGATTTAGAACATGTACGTGTTAGCCATACGCTATTTAGATAATAAAAGTTATATGAATAGATTCGGTTTTTAAATAAATTTTCAATGGTATAATTTTCAGCCAGTATTTATTAACACAAATAAAATTAGTATGTTAAAGTTAGATTAAAAAAGGACTAAAAAGTCCAAGTGACACCATGATTATAGGACGGAGGTAGTACTATAATGTTATCATCGACTTATATCATGTATGTTAATTTGGCGAATCCAAATTTAAACACATGATTTAGAACATGGTACGTGTTAGCCATACGCTAATTTGAGACCATTGTCGGCTTTTATAGATTTCAATTAAAAACATATTACTATTACTTCCTCATGTAACAACATAATTTAGTGTTCAATCTGCATCGTAGCATAGTCACGGGCAAATTTCTATTAAATTGCTTTTTCTAAAAAAGGTGACTTCACTACAAGAAAATGGCTAATCCGTTTATGTTGTGTCTCACTTAGTGAGGGGATAATTTGAATACCTATTACCTTTTTCCATTATCTTTTTGTGTTAATTTTGGGTTTAGTTAGATATATATTTTTAAAAGATGAGTCTAGTTTAGTCTCTCTTAATATTATAGATGGGTCTAATTGGATCTAGCAAGTTTCTGTTAATATTATAGATATGTCTAGTTGGCCTCCTAACGGGTCTAGATAGGTCTCCTTTAAAATTATAGATGGGTCTCGCAACGGGTCTAAACGGATCTAGCGGGTCAAAACTTTTTTTTTTGGGTTTATACGTTTTCATCTGCTTTTATACGTTTTTTTTATGATTTTATACGTTTTTTATGTTTTCTAACGCTTTCATACACGTTTTCGTATGTTTTCATTCGTTTTTTAACGTTTTCATACGTTTTTGAACAATTTTATAAGTTTTGAGCGTTTTATACATTTTATTGTTTTCAATTACATTTTTCTTCCTTTATTTATACGTTTTCGCCCGTTTTTATACGTTTTCGTCCATTTTCTTACATTTCGTCCCCTTTTATAAATTTTGTAAGGTTTACGTACGTTTTTATAGTTTTCGTCTGTTTTTAATATTTTTGAAAAGAGAACAAAATTTTAGAAAATATGTTGAATTTAAATCATAAAAAAAATAAATAGATTAAAAGATATTTCAATTTAAAAATAAATGTAGTTTTTACACACACATAATTAAAATTAAAAAAAAGTCAGAAATTTTAAAAAAATTTTGAACATCTTAAAAAAAAATTCCAAATTTTTTTTCCCGAAAATTAAAAACAAAAATTCGAAAATTAGAAAAAAAAATTCGAAAATTTGAGAAATTTTTTTTCGAAAAAATCGATATTTATTGAAAATTCGAAAAAAAAGTTGGAAAATTTGGAAATAAGTTCGAAAATTTTAGAAAAACTTCGAAAGTTCAAAAAAATATTGAAAATTTTAAAAAAGCTCGAAAATTTGAAAAAAAATCGATGTTTTTTTTGAGATTTTGAAAAAAGGTACAAAAACTTGAAAAAAAAAAGTTCGAAAATATGAAAAAAGTTATAAATTTGGAAAAAGTTCGAAAAGTTGATAAAAAAATATCGATATTTTTCAATTCGATTATTTTAAAAAAAGTTTGAAAATTTGAAAAACAAATCGAAATTTTTTTTTGAAAATTTGAAAGAATTCAAAATTTTGAAAAAAAATCGAAAATTTGGAAAAATTTCAAAAATTTGAAAAAATCTATATTTTTCAAATCGAAAATTTGAAAAAAAATTCAAAATTTTGAAAAAAATATTTCAGATTTTTTTTTTGAAAATTTCCGAAAATTTGAGAGAAGTGAAAAAATCATCCCTGTGGTTTGTTAAAAAACCGTCTCACGTCCCTCGTTAAATAATTGTCCAAAACACATCCCTCCGTCAATGTTTTGGAACACGATACATCCCTTGGACTAATAGTGCAAATAATTTTGAACACCTGCGTATCACGTGAGTTTTGTTGCGGGGGTGTTTTCGTCTAGTGTGGATTTCCTTTGTTGTCAGCCACTATAAACAAGAGAAGTCAACCATAACATTTTCATTTCCCTCAATATCTTTACACCGACTATCTATTTCCCTCTATTTTATCTCCATTAACAATTTCAAAACCCCAAATACAACATTGAATCATTGAGACGGTATTCAAATAATCATAATCAACTGAAATGGTGGTTGTAGAATGGAAAATTCTTGATTACGAAGATCCAGTTGATGAACAAGAAGCCTATAGTAAATTTAAATCCTTTTAACCATTATTATTATGTTATTTGCATAATCCATTGTTGATTATTGTTGAAATCCCTAAATTTTACGCATTGATGAAAACCCTAATTTTCTAAATTGGTAATGACAGGTAAATATGATGAAACCCTATTTTCATTGAAGATTCATCATGGTCGCTTTTTCACTGAACCCCCAGGTAGGTGTTACACAAATGGGACCTTTAACTATGTAGACTTTGTTGATGCAGACTTGTTTTCAGTTACTGAATTGCAGGAAATGTTTAAAACCTTACATTACCAAAACAAAAAGAATAAAATGTACTATCATCATTTCAAGATACCTAATAATAATTTGGATCATGGCTTACAAGCACTAGGAAATGATGCAGATGTGATGAACCTAGTTAGGTATATTGATAAGTACAGACTTATTGAGGTTTTCATTGAACATGGGTATACAGTCCTTGAAACTTATTTTAAATCCCCACAGAAGTTGAGACTGGAAGAAATAGATGATGTAGAATCCTGTGCTTTAGCTAGGAAGCCATTTAAGAAGCCTGGTTTGAAGGTGAATAGGTTGCCACAATTACTGCTTGAGGGACCTAGTTTGAATGATGATGTAGAAGTTCCTAGTTTCAATGCTGAGAAAGAGAAAGAAACCACAGACTATGCTTTTAGTGAGAGTAATGAGGAGGATGTTAATGAAGATGAGAATGGTAGTGAGAGTAATAAGGAGGCTGCTAATGAAGATGAGACTGGTAGTTAGAGTAGTGAGAGTGATGATAGTGACTATATAGTTGATGAGGATAATGTTATTAATGAAGTTGATGTTGATATGAAAGAATTCTACCAAAACATTGACAAAGATGTAGAATGGGTAGGACTGAGTAAGGGTAATGTAGAAGTTCCTGCACAGGTGGATGTTGAAGAAGGTTTTGACTTAGATGATTTTGACATGGATATTGACTGTGATGTTGAATCAAGTAAGTAAAGAAAGAGAGCATTAAGAGCATTAAGGAAGGAGACAAAAAACAAACATGGCCACTTTTATGTTGGCCAAGAATTTGCTGATAAAAAAGAAGCTACAACATTGGTGAGTTGTCAAGCTGTGGCAACTAGAAGGCAATTGTATGTGTGGAGGAATGACAAGCTTAGGGTTAGGGAAGTGTGTAGGTGAAAGTGCCCTAATTCAGTTGGGGCTAATGCTAGTGGGCTAAATAGCCCAAATAATGGTAAACTTAAACAAGTGAATGGGAAATTGGTAAAATCTAAAATAGTGAAGACAAGTTGTAGTGGACAGGGAATAAATAAGGTGGATGGGATAAGGATAAAGGTAGGTGGGAAAAAGGGCAGTTATGTTTATGATACTATCACATTCCCTTGGTCATTGCAAATCTCAAAAGAGAATAACACTTGGACTGTCAAAACCTATGAGGATGAACACACTTATCTTCAAACAAGAGAAGTGAAACTGCTAACAGATAAATGGCTTTCCAATCAGATTGAAGATATAGTGAAACCAAACCCTAGTATTCCAGTTAAAGCATTAAAAGAGCAACTGCGGAAGAAATATCAAGTTTTGCATTAGCATAGGTAAGGTGAAAAGGGCAAGGGTTGCATCATTCATGAAAGTGAAGGGTAATTTCAGTGAGCAATATTCCTTGTTGAGGGATTATGTTCTAGAGCTGCAAAGAACAAATGAAGACACCACTGTGAAGATAGATCTTGAAAGGGATTATAATCCAAATGAAACAACAAGACAGTTCAAAAGGATATATGTATGTATTGGGGCTTTGAAGAGAGGGTTTAAAGAAGGGTTAAGAGACTTGCTTGGTCTGGATGGGTGTTTTATAAAGGGACAGTACCCTGGTCAGCTACTCACAGCTGTTGGAATTGATGCAAATCATGGTATCTATCCTCTTGCTTATGCTATTGTGGAAACAGAAAACACAAGCTCTTGGTCCTGGTTTTTGACATGCTTAGGTGATGATCTGGATTTGAATCCAATGTCTAACTTTACCTTCATATCTGATAGACAAAAGGTAATCCTTTATATCTAATGTTTTTTATTGTCTTTACTCATTTATAACTTACTAACTATTATGTTTTACCATGATTTATAATAGGGTATCCTTCCTGCAATTGCACAAGTTTTTCCTAATGCTGAGCATAGGTTCTGTGTAAGACACATATATGAGAACTTTAAAGCTCAATGGAAAGGTAACCAGTTTAAGGAGTTGGTGTGGAAATGTGCAGCTGCAACCACTGTGCCTTACTTTGATAAACAAATGGGAAAGTTAAAGAACTTAGATGAAGGTGCTTATGAGTATTTGCAGAAGATACCTCCACAACATTGGTCAAGATCACATTTCAGTGGTAAATACTTTCTTTTTCTATAACATTTGTCTTTAAACTTCAACTAGTGGTAACTTACTTCTTGATATTGCAGGTAGAGCACACTGTGATGTTTGCTAAACAACTTGTGTGAAGTCTTTAATAGACAATTGCTGGATGGTAGAGATGTTCCAATCATCACATGCTTGGAATTTGTTAGGGAGCACCTAATGAAAAGAATAGTCAATGTTAAAAAGGTGATTTCAAAGAGTCCAGGTCCTCTAACACCAGCTGCTACAAAGTTGTTTGAAGCAATAAAAAATAAAGCTACCTTTTATACGGTAAACTACTTTTCTCTTTAACTCTAATCTTAATGTTTATTAACTGTTATGTCTATTATTTGATATGTTTATTAAATGTTTTGCTTATTAACAGGTGTTGTGGAATGTTGGAACAAAATATCAAGTAAGTGGTCCATATGAAGACCAGTGTGTTGTAGATATGGAGGAAAAGAATTGCAGCTGTAGAAAATGGGAGCTTACTGGAATGCCTTGCAAGCATGCAGTGGCAGTCATTAATGAAATGACCATAACCAATGTTGATGTGGGGGTGCCTGAGTCATGGGTGCATTCTTCTTATTGGGTAAGCACTTGGGCAAAGCAATACAGTTACACAATCAACCATATAAATGGAAGGAATTTATGGAGTAAACACCCTAGCCCATACACAATCATTCCCCCCAAAATTCACCCACAGATTGGGAGACCACCAAAGTCAAGAAAAAAGAGTGCAGGTGAGATATCTAGCTAGAAGATGTATGTAAATGGTAAACTGTCAAGGGTTGGTAAATCAGTTACATGTGGTAAATGTGGGATGAAAGGTTACAATAGAACCTCATGCAAGGGTATTGTTGGGGGATCACAAGCTTGAAAGGTTGGGGGATCACAGGCTTCAAAGGTTGAGGGATCACAAGCTTCAAGTGTTGGGGGATCAAAGGCATCAACTGTTAGGGGATCAAAGGCATCTAATGTGAGTATGTCAAAAAGAACCAGAGGAAGTCAAACTAGAACATCCTGTTAGGAATTATGTATAGAAGAGTTAGTACTGTTAGTATAAAGATGTTAATACTGATAGTTAATATTAGTACTTGTAGTAGAATTATCAGAGTTAGTACTGGTAGTATATCATAGTTAGTACTGGTAGTGTATTAGTTAATTCTGGTAGAACAGAATTATAGTTAGAGTTAGAGATATGCATGAGATATCTTAGGAAAAGATATGCATGATCTTTATACGCGTTTTGTAAAACCCATTAGGGTTTCCTTGGTGTATAAAAGGAACCCTACGTCATTAGTTAGATATACAAGTTACATAGAAAAACACAGATCAATAGAGATCAATTAGCAATCATAGTCTTTGTAATCTGTAACCTAGGCAGATTCAAGGTTTAATAAAAAGTTTTCTTGTGTTACTTTATATTGTTCTTCTTAGTATTGTTGATTAGTTTCCGCATAATCAATAGTGTTTCAATCAGTGTTTCATTATTGTTGCTATAGATTTATCTAAAGTAACAAACCCTTTGCAATCTAAAGGTTCAAGATCCATTCAGAAGGGATCCAACAAGTGGTATCAGAGCTTGTGTGGAAACTCTGAATAAGAAGAACTCCATTGTGTGAAGCAGATCTACAGTCAAACAAGAAAGATGGCGGATCAAGACACTCCTCCACCAACTATCAAAGCAATGAAGATCCCTATCATTAAGAAGGGAGAATATGATATTTGGAGCATGAGAATGCGATAATATATCTGTCACACAGACCATAACATGTAGGACATATTTGTCAATAGAGATCTGGAAGAAGAGGTTGCTCTAATAGGAGAACAATCTAGTCCTCCTGCTCCTCCTGTTCCTAAAACTACCAAACAACTGACTGCCAGAAGGAATCAGGAAAGAGTTAAGAGTATCTTGCTTTTAGCAATACCTGATGAATATCTTCTTAAGTTTCACAATGTTCCAGATGCCAAATCTCTCTGGGATGCAATCAAATCAAGGTTTGGAGGGAATGAAGAATCCAAAAAGATGCAGAAGAATGTTCTAAAACATCAGTTTGAAAACATTACCACTGCATCTAATGAAAGTCTAGACAAGGCTTATGATAGATTTCAAAAGCTCATAAGTTAGTTGGAGGTTCATGGTGCTCCAGTATCAAAGGAAGATATCAACCAGAAGTTCATAAGAAGTCTTCCTCCTTCATGGAATCAAATTGCCTTAATCATAAGAAATAAGCCAGACATAGACACGGTTGATATTGATGATCTCTACAACAACCTTAGGGTCTATAAAGATGAGATGAAAAGTTCTTCAAGTTCCACATCTAATTCTCAGAACTTGGCTTTTCTTTCCTCTAAGAATACTAGCAGTACTAATGAAGTTAGTACTGCCAGTGGAAATTTTGGAGTTAGTGCTGCTGGAGGAACTAATCTATCAAGTCATGTTTCATTTACTCCTTGTGCTAACGAAGTAATGTGCTCTTTCTTTGCACAACAGACGACCAATCCTCAACTTGAAAATGAGGATTTGGAGCAGATTGATCAAGATGACTTGGAAGAATTGGATCTTAGATGGCAGGTGGCCATGTTGACTGTCAGGGTGAAAAGATTCATTTAGAAGACAGGAAGGAACTTGGATTTCAAAGAGAAATAACCTGTTAGCTTTGATAAGTCAAAAGTTGAGTGCTACAACTGTCACAGGACAGGGCACTTTGCTAGGGAATGCAAAACTAGAAGGAACCAAGGGAAAAGGTTTTATGGTGATAATGGCAGGAGCAATGCACCAACAAATGAATCTTTATCTCAGGCACTGGTGGCTCAAGATGGTCTAGGAGGATATGACTGGAGCAATGATTTTGATGAACCAGTCAATTATGCTTTAATGGCCATCTCCTCTTCAAGCTCATCAAGTTCTTTTGACAATGAGGTACAAAATTGTTCTAAATGTCTTGAATCTTTTAAATATCTTCAAAAGAACTTTGATAGTGAAAGAGCCAAACATAATAAAGCTAGGCTAGAAATTCAGGGATATGAGTTAGCTTTAGAGTCTAGGATTCTTGGACATGAAAAGAATGAACTAGCTTGGGGTGACAAATATGAATTTCAAAACTATGAGCTTAAGTGTAGAGAAATAAAAATAGACAACCTTAAAATGGAACTAGAAAAGGTTGTTAAAGAAAGAGATGATTTGAAAGTTAAGATAGAAAAATGAGAGGAATCATCCAAGAGTCTTAAAAATTTACTCAACAGTCAAATGAGTGCTAAGGATAAAAATAGGTTAGGATATGGCACACAATTGGATGAAATGAGTAACAAGTCTGAAATTGATAGTGAGGTTAGTATGAGTGTTTTTGAGGTCAGATCAAGTGATGAAGAGATCACACCAGCAAATGACGGAAGATCCAAAGCAGATGGGTATCATCCAGTTCCCCCACCTATAACAGGGAACTTTCTAACCCTAAGAGCTGACATATCATTTGCAGGTTTAGATGAACTTGCCATTAGAAAGAAAATCATTGAGTCAAAAACAACTGGTATTAATACTGAAACTAATGAGACTGTAGGCAAAACAAATGCAGTAAATGTTAAAAAACCTAAGTCAGTCTATGAATCAATTGTGCCTAAACCAAATATTAATAGAGATAGAGTCATAATTGAGGATTGGAACTGAGATGATGAGAATGATGTGTCTGATTTAATAACAACTAGCTCTGTTAGGACTAATGAGACTCAAACAGTTAGAACTAAAGCTGATAAAATTGGTCACGTTTCTCAAAAAAGTGGAATTGGATTTAAGAAAGTAAAATCCTACTTGGTCTATAAAAGTACTGATCATTTGATCAAAGATTATAATTTTTATGATAAAAATAGTCCAGAACCTAAGTTAAGAAATGTGGTTAATACTGGTCAAAGGGTGGTCAAACCAGTATGGGATAATGCTAAAAGGGTTAATCATCAAAAAATTTCAACTAAATTGAAATACCCTCAAGCAAGAAGGACTTTTGTCCCATCAGGAGTACTAACTAGAATAGGTGTGGTTAGTATTGTTAGGCCAAAAGTTAATCCTGATAGGCTAAATGTTAGTACTGTTAGGCCAAAGGTTAATCCTGTTAGGCCAAATATTAGTACTGCTAGGTCTGTTAGTGCTTTTAGACCAATTTCCCCAAGAATGGACAATGTAAGACCAAGAGCCTCATATTCACCAATCAAGAGGTCTTACTACACAAAACCAGCCTTAAGACCCAAAGACTTAAAAAAGGTTGTTAAAACTTTTGGGATTAAAAATAGGATTACTGTTGGGACAAGAGCAGTAGTTAGTACTAGTAAGGGTAAAATAGATAATGTTCTTAAGAAGTCAAAGTGGGTTTGGAGGCCAAAGGGAAATTACATGGATCATGAGTCCAAAGAAAGTGGATCATTCATACTCAAGAAGTTTGAGTATGCTGACCCAAAAGGGATCTCCAAGTCAGTGCTGACTTGGGTCATAAGAGACACTAATTTCTCTTACTTTTTGTGGAGGGCAATCTAGATATCTTTTTACATGATCATGCAGTGGTGGATAATGGTTGCTCTAGCTATATGACAGGCAACAAAGCTTATCTTTCAGACTATGAAGACTACAATGGAGGCTGTGTGGCTTTTGGAAGTGATCCAAAATGAGGTAAAATAACGGGTAAAGGTAAAATCAGAACTGCTAATTTAGATTTTGATGATGTCTATTTTGTATATGTACTTAAGTTTAACCTCTTTTTGTCTTACAAATGTGTGACAAGAAAAATAGTGTCCTCTTTACTGACACTAAATGCCTTATACTGTCTCCTAGCTTTAAGCTTCTTGATGAAAATCAAGTTATACTTAGAGCTGCTAGACAGAATGATGTGTACAGCTTGGATTTAAAGAACATTGTTCCTTCTGGAGGTATAACTTATTTATATGCGAATGCAACATCAGATGAGTCTAAATTGTGGCACAGGAGATTAGGTCATGTAAATTTCAAAAATATAAACAAACTTGTTAAGGGACACCTAGTTAGAGGCCTACCTTCTAAAGTTTTTGTGAATGACCATACTTGTGTTGCCTGCAAGAAGGGTAAGCAACACAAGGCATCCTGTAAGGCCAAGTTAGAAAGAACCATCAAAAAGCCCTTAGAATTACTTCACATGGACTTATTTGGACCTGTCTCAGTAGCAAGCATTAATAAGAAGAAATATTGTTTGGTTGTGACTGATGATTTCAGCAGATTTAGTTGGGTATTTTTCTTAGCTACTAATGATGAAACAAATTAGATCCTTTTTAACTTTATCATAGGCTTTGAAAACCAATTAAACCACAAAGTTAAAATCATTAGATGTGATCATAGGACAAAGTTTAAGAACTATGCTATGAATGAATTCTGTGCTAAGAAAGGGATAAAAAGGGAGTTTAGTATGGCTAGAACTCTACAACAGAATGGTGTTGCAGAAAGGAAAAATAGGACCCTAATTAAGGCTGCTAGAACTATGCTAGCAGACTCACTTTTACCTATCCCATTTTGGGCAGAGGCAGTTAATACTGCTTGCTATGTACTGAACAGGGTATTAGTGACCAAACCTCAAAATAAGACACCTTATGTGCAGATGCTGGTGGATCATCATTTGTCTATCTTGGAGGACAAATACCTATTATGCATCTACTCTCCCTAATGCTGATTTACCCAGTGATCCAAATATGCCTGACATAAAAGATGATTCTGAGGTATTTCCAAATGCTGGCATATTCAGTGGAGCTTATGATGATGAAGATGTGGGTGCAGTGGCTGATTTCAACAATATGGATAACACCATTGATGTCAGTCCTATTCCCACACTTAGAATGCATAAGCATCACCCAAAAGATCAAATTCTAGGAGATCCTACATCAACAGTTCAAACAAGAGGGAAGATTCAAAAGGCTTCTTCAGTACAACAAGCTTTGGTAAGCTACATCTACAAATAGAATAGAACAAATCATAAAGACCATTAGAACTGTTTGTTGGCATGTTTTCTCTCCCAAGAAGAACCCAAGAAAATATCATAAGCCTTAGAGGATGAAAGCTGGGTTGAAGCAATGCAGGAGGAATTGCTACAGTTCAAACTATAGAAGGTTTGGGTACTTGTTGATTTGCAATCTAGGAAAAAGGCAATTGGCACAAAGTGGGTCTTCAGGAATAAGAGGGATGGGAGAGGTATTGTTGTGAAAAACAAAGCCAGACTTGTAGCACAAGGGCATAGACAGGAGAAAGGTATTGATTACGATGAGGTATACGTTTATCAACCTCCAGGCTTTGTTGATCCTGCTCATCCAAACAAAGTTTATAAGGTGGTTAAAGCTCTTTATGGTCTACATCAAGCTCCTAGAGCTTGGTATGAGACACTCTCTACTTTCTTGTTGGAAAATGGTTACATGAGAGGTACCATACACAAAACATTTTTTTATCAAAAAGAGCAAGAGTGACATTATGTTAGTCCAAGTATATGTGGATGACATTATTTTTGGCTCTACAAAACAGTCTATGTGTACTGAGTTTGATGATTGTATGCACAAAAGATTCCAAATGAGTTCCATAGGTGAACTCACATTCTTTTTGGGATTACAGGTGAAGCAACAACCTGCTGGAATCTTTATTAGTCATGATAAGTATGTAGCTGACATCCTTAAGAAGTTTGATTTTTGTTCCATCAGACCAGATACTACTCCTATTGAATCTAATAAGCCCTCGGTCAAAGATGAAGATGGTGTTGATGTAGATGCGCATATCTACAGGTCCATGATTGGTTCCCTAATGTATTTGACCGCATCAAGGCCAGACATCATGTTTGCTGTCTGTGCCTGTGCTAGATTTCATGTCACTCCAAAAGCTTCTCACTTACATGCAGTAAAAAGGATTTTTAGGTACCTCAAACATCAACCCAAACTAGGGTTATGGTATCCTAGGGATTCACCTTTTGAACTTGAAGCTTTCTCAGATAGTGATTATAGAGGAGCCAGCCTTGACAGGAAATCAACAACAGGTGGTTGTCAATTTCTTGGTAGACGATTGATATCTTGGCAATGTAAGAAACAGGTAATTATGGCAAATTCTACTACTCATGCAGAATATGTTGCAGCTGCTAGCTGTTGTGGACAAGTACTATGGATACAGAATCAGATGATGGATTATGGTTTTAATTTCATGAAAATCAAAATCTATATTGACAATGAAAGTACCATATGTATAGTCAAGAATCCTGTCTATCATTCAAAGACCAAGCACATTGAGATTCGACATCATTTCATAAGGGATTGCTATGAGAAAAGATTGATTGATGTTCTCAAGATTCACACTAACAACAATGTTGCAGACCTTCTCACCAAAGGATTTGATGTCACAAGATTTAAGTTCTTGATTGTCAGCATTGGCATGTTAAATTTGTAGCTACAATTGAGGGGAGGTTAGATTGTACAATTTGTATTTTTAGTTAGTACTTGTAGTTAGAATTAATACTGCTAGGGTATTAATTCTGGTAGTTCAGGAAAATATTGCTTGTATTATTTTTCTTGTTTTTAGACTAACTTTTTCAGGAGAAGCATGGATTTGAGGATGGAAGATGTGCTTGTAGTTTTTCTCATATCTGGTTTGTAAGTTCTTAATACTGGTAGTTTACCAGTTAATTCTGGTAGACGATAGTTAATACTGATATGACATATTAATACTGGTAGACTGCAAGTTAATTCTGGTAGACCAATATTAATACTGATAGATGACCGTTGGTGCTGGTGAGGGAAAATTGATTTTCCTCATTTAAATATTACCGTTAGAGATTTTTACGGCAATTACTTCTCATATAGCTTTCCTTTCGGATAATTACTGAATTTTATTCATTAAAATATCTTTCTTTACTATCAAGAAACTACTTTTTCAGTCGGTCCAATACGAAACCTTATTTATCATCTATATAAATTTAATTGCCTCTCTCTACCAGCACCTAGTTACTCACACGAACCAAACCCATCACTTAAATTTGATTAATCAACACTTCTGTTATTCAAGAATTCAAGATGGCAAATTTAAGGTACTCCGAAAAGCATAAAATGGTTGCTTTTCTCAAGAAACCTACTGAAAGTGTTGGTTTCACTGAGATAGTGAATTTTCTCAAAGGCTCTTCACTCAGGTATTCCTTAACTCATAATCCCACTATCTATGATTCCCTAGTCAAACAGTTTTTGCAGACTGCTACTGTCAGAACACTTGCTAATGGGATTCAAGAGTTAGTAGCATCACTTGATAATAAGGAGTACACTATTACTGAGGCATCTGTCAGAAGTAAACTTCAATTGGCAGATGCAACAGGAATAATCAATTTATCAGATGCTGAAATTTATGCAGGACTGGCCACATTGGGGTATGTTTCAGAGGGAAAACTTACTTTTTGGAAGAAAAAATTTACACCCCAATGGAAGTTTTTAATACACAACATTCTACACTGCATAATCCCTAAGTCTGGTGGATGGGATCAGTTTGGTAGTCCTATTGCTACTGCATTGATATGTCTATCTAGTAATAGGGTCTATAACTTTTCAAAACTGATTTTTAATGGCATGATTCACAACTTGGAGAGTAATTCAAAATTTCTAATGTATCCAATATTTTTACAAATTATTTTGGGTATAACTACTACAAGTAATAGAGAGTATTTGGCCTCAACTTTGACTAAAAAGCTTTTTGCAAATATGAAAAGGGGTTATGTAGGGGATTATGTACCATTGCTGCCTGCAATGCTGGCAGGTGCAACACCAGATCAAGGTGAAGGATCAGCAATCCCAGTTGGATCCCCAACCCCCTTTGATCCTGTTCCATCCACATCTCAACCACCAATTCCATCTACCACGGTACCACCTTATTCATCACCACTTAGGTCACTTGACAGACATGATACTGAGATTCCTCAGTCTCAGGGTCCTACTATCACCTCTGTACCAGATGAGGCAACTACCACAAGGGTGGGAGTTAACACTGAGGGAGCTACCATTACAACCTCTGGCTTAGATGCAGGGTTGGACAATGGTAACATCTTCACTCAGGTCCCATGATACACCTCTTCATGATGTTCATACATCTAGAAGTGTGGAGGACAGTCTGAAACTTAATGAATTGAGTCTTCTTGTCCCTAAACTGGAGCTGCAGATTGGCAGCTTGGAAAAGGAGCTCAAAGAAATAAAGCAAACTTTTGGGAATGCTATTCTTACTTTGGTGGATAGAGTAAAGACACTCGAAGTTGCTTTGAATAGGAAATCAAGGACGGTTATCTTGTCTGGGTCAGAAGATGAAGAAACAGAGAATCAGGGGAGGAAAATTTAAGATATAGATGATGATCCTCTAGTTTCTTTGGTTAGAGATTTTGTTACTCCTACAAAGACGAAAGGTAGTGCTTCAGGGGAGGTACAAGAGGAAGATATAAGTCCTACAACCTTGGAAGCAGCTAAAACTTTATCAAAGGTTGCTTCTCAGAAAGCAAGGTCAACTGATAAAGGTAGAAGATATAAAAGGAGAAAAATGTCAAAGGGTAAAGACATTAATACTGGGTTGGATGCTAAAGTTGAAGTTAATACTGGCGAAGTTGATGTTAATGCTGGAAGCATTAGAGTTAATACTGGCAGCATTGGAATTAATACTGGCAGTGAAAAGGTTAATACTGGTAATGCACCAATTGTAGTTCAGACTGTGAATATCACAATTCCTTCTCTAGTAAAAGGTCAAAGGGAAGGAAAAACACCAATGACTACAGAAGATGTTCAAGTCACCAAAATAACAAAAGCACAGATACAACAAGAAGAAGTTGATCTTGCAGAAGCTATGAGGTTACAAGCTTTACAGGATGAAGAGGCTGCAAGATAGGTTCACTTAAATGCATTGTTGGCTAAGAGAATACAAGAGGAGGAAGAATTATCTGAACAACAACAGAAAATAAAAGCTGAAGTCCAAGAAGCTGCTCAGTACTATACAGAAGAGGATTGGGACATCATTAGAGCAAAACTTGAAGCAAATGCAGAATTAATCAAGACTCTCTAAGGAGAAAGTGTAACTGATGATGATTTTGCAAAAAGGATGGTGGAAATGATTAATCAAAAAAAGAAGTACTATGCTGAACAGAAGGCTAAGGCAAAAAGAAGCAAGCCCATAACACAGGCACAACAAAGAAACTACATGAGTACTTTCATCAAGAATCAAAGCACTTGGAAGTTGGCTCAATTGAAGAAGCTTACTTTTGAGGAGCTCAAGACTGAATTTGAAAAGTTGGTGAAGAGTATTAAAAGATTTGTGCCTATGGGATCTGAAGGAAGAGTGAAAAGGCATGGTGTACAGCTGGAACAAGAGACTTCAAAGAAACAAAAGACTGTTGTTGAAGATGTTCCAGAGGAAAAAGGTGATGAACCAATGAAGAAGATAGGAAAAAGGAAGAAGCAAATAGCTAGGAAAGGTATACACACTGTCAAGACTGCAAAGGATGAAGCTGAAGAAAACATGGAAGCAATTGAGAAAGGTGATCCTTCTTCAGGTACTAATATTCTAGTTAATCATGTTCCAGTAGCTATTAAACCTCCTAGTATAGCAAGTTGGAATATTATCAAGCTAGGCAAGAAGGGTGTTTATCAGATTGTAAGGGAACATGGCACTGATAAGATATACATAAGTTTTGGAGCCATGCTTAAGGATATTTCAAGAGATGATCTTACAAAGCTATACAGACTTGTAATGCAAAGATATGGTTTAAATAGGCTAGAAGATGAGTATGAGAGAGTACTTTGGGGAGATCTAAAGACTATGTTTGATCCACCTCTAAGTACAGATCTAGTTTGGAATTTACCAGGTCAACAAAAGATGCTAAGCTGGAGATACTATGACACATGCAGAGTGCATTGTTTGAATTTGGAATCAGCTGATATCTACATGTTGACAGAGAGAAGATATCCTTTACCAGCTGATGTATGTCAAGCTATGTTGGAAAAGAAGCTTCAAGGAGATAAGAAGGATGAGGCTTGCTACCAATTGCTAAAGTTAATAGCGAAGCAAGCTCAGAATAAGTTACCTTGAAATAAAGGTGTTTATGAAGGTCTCTCAGTAGTTGTATATATGGTTTGGGTATCTGGAAGCTATAAGTTGAGAAGGATTGTTTAAGTGTTGGTTGTGCAACCACACAACAAATGGTCATCAGTTCACCATGTCTAACAGACATCAAGAACTGGCTAGTCCAAAGCAAACGACTTTGGTAAAGACTTCTCAAATTTGTTGATGGTTGACAGTTTACCAAAAATTGTATGGTAGTCAATGCACCATAGTATTGCACTAAAGCATTGGCTACTCCAGAGCAAACGGCTACTGGTAAAGAGATCTCAAATCCGTTGATAGCTGATAGTTTGCTAAAAACTATAAGGTTATCAATGCACCTTGTTACTACAATAAAGCATTGACTAGTCCATAGCAAACGGCTCATGGTAAAGACATACCAAATCCATTTATGGCCGGTAGTTTGCCAAAAACTACAAAGCCAACTTAGTTGGATGTTGCTGAGAAGACATGTAGCTGTGGTGAAAGATGATGAGATGCTGTTAAAGACTTAAAGACAAAGTATGATCTGATTTCTAAAGAACAACAATCAGATCATCATCAAAGAGAAGATTAATGACGTGTTGGATGCAATCCTCAAGAGCTCAAATTAAAGAAAACCGAAGAAACTTTAAGTTAACAAGTGAAGTTCAAGTTTAGGGGAGGATTGTTAGTAATTATGTATAGAAGAGTTAGTACTGTCAGTATAAAGATGTTAATACTCATAGTTAATATTAGTACTGGTTGAAGAATTATCAGAGTTAGTACTGGTAGTATATCATAGTTAGTACTGATAGTGTATTAGTTAATTCTGGTAGAACAGAATTATATTTAGAGTTAGAGATATGCATGAGATATCTTAGAAAAAAATATGCATGATCTTTATACGCGTTTTGTAAAGCCTATTAGGGTTTTCTTGGTGTATAAAAGGAACCTTACGGCATTAGTTAGATATACAAGTTACATAGAAAAACACAGATCAATAGAGATCAATTAGCAATCATAGTCTTTGTAATATGTTACCTAGGCAGATTCAAGGTTTAATATAAAGTTTTCTTGTGTTACTTTATATTGTTCTTCTTAGCATTGTTGATTAGTTTCCGCATAATCAATAGTGTTTCAATCAGTGTTTCATTATTGTTGCTATAGATTTATCTAAAGTAACAAACCCTTTGCAAGCTAAAGGTTCAAGATCCATTCAGAAGGGATCCAACACATCCAGTGCAGCAAAAAGATCTAAGTTATTTTAAGTTGTTATGACTTTATGTTATCTACTAGGTGAAAGATTTTGTTAAGTAATTTTAGGTTGTGACTTGTGTAAACTATGCTTATACATATGAACAACTTTTTTCTTTTTGTTAATCTATGATAATTTATGTTAATTTCTGTCATATGTAATGAGTTATGCATAAGTTATGCATTAACTACAGTTTCAACCCATACACAGTTTCAACCCATTACCATCCATTTCAACCCATTTCAACTACATACACAACATTAACCACAATAAACAATATCAAACAAAAGGCATTACATTAAACATTCAAAACACATTACATTGATCATAAAAGTACTACATTGAACATAAAAACACTACACTAAAAATTAAACTACTACATTCAGCATAAACTACTTCATCATAATGTACACCATAAAGAAAAACCAACTAAAGCCTAAAAGAAACTTCATTCTTCTAGATTTGATAGCATTTGCATATGCTATTTCTCAAAGCTCATTCATGTTCCTCAACAATCTAGGTAATTACCATCGCCCTTGGACACATTGGAGGATCAAACCATTCATTAAACCCACAATTGTCACCCTACAAAAAAGCAAAAAAGACTTACATTTATAATTCGAAATAAAAATTACATTTACAAGATTTAACACTCACAACTTTTGGACAACAATGAAAACGTCTTCCAGGGTTGATTTGTGTCGCACACACACAGTTGGTAATCCACAATGACACAATCTTGGAATGAACATTTTTAGGGTTTTCAATTTGGGGGAAATATTAGGTTTTTGTGTGTGAGGATAAAAGAGAGAGAGAGAGAGAGAGAGAGAGGGTATTTAATTGAGTGGGTGGGGTGAAATTGTGTTGTTAAGGGTAATAAAGAGGGTAGCTGGATGATGTAAAAAGACCAAAACAACCCCCACGTGAATGACATTAATTACCCTTAGACTGGAAAATTATTTGCACCGTTAGTCCAAGGGATGTATCGTGTCCCAAAACATTGACGGATGGATGTGTTTTGGACAATTATTTAACGAGAGACGTGAGACATTTTTTTGACAAACCACAGGGATGATTTTTGCACTTCTCTTGAAAACAAAATACTGGTGACTGCTTTTTGTTTAGAAAAAAATTACAAGAATTAAGGGAGTTATTTAGAGAGGGTTGATTTGGAATTATGTAAAAGAAAATTTGAGTTGCTAAAATGCAGACATGTGGCCCAATAAGAGAATTCAGTGTTTTGAAACCCGGTTCGACCCGGTCGGGTCAACCGGTTGAACCGGTTCCGGTCAAAAAAAGGGGTCAAATTAAACCGAGTTTCATATTTTCGAAACCCGGTTAGACCCGCCGGGTATAAGGTGACCCGGGTCAACCCGGTTCTCGAGACTTGGCCGGGTTTTTATTTTTTCATGTTTTTTACAAATAAAGCAAGTTTTTTATATATATTTGCGCGTAATTTTATTTGTTACATGTTATACTTGTTAGTAAATCGTTTTTAAGCTCAATATAAGGTATATTCATAATTTATATATTTACATTTTTTGTATCATTTCAAATATTATTATTATTTTTAATTTTTTTTTAAACCGGGTTGACCCGGCGGTCGAACCGGTGACCCAGTGACTCGACCGGGTCGATTAGAGACCCGGTTTTCAAAACATTGGGAGAATTAAGTCCCTTTTTAGGTCTTATAATTAGGCTTCCTTATCAAAACTCTTAACTAAATAGTGTTCTACATAGATCTTTTCTCTTTACTCAAAATCATCTAGACCTGTGATCTAACCCGACTAACCTATTTCACCATCTTCAAAAATACATATAAAAATCAAAATTTAAAAATTAGATATATTTAGATACTGTAATTTTTAGTTTATTACACATTTGATATCTATACTACATTATAAAGCAATTAAGACATTTCTATATTTAAATAGTCTGAAAATTTAGATTTTTCTCTATCTTTTTATGAAAACATATCTTTTTAACAACAAACACATTTATCTCATTTTATATAACAACATTTTTTATGTACAATTTTGATTATCCATATCATTTTAGGGAAACACATTTTAAAGTGACATATGTCACTTCTTAATTAAAAAATCACTTTTATTTTTAAATTGAAATATCATTTTATCTATTAATTTTTTTATGATTTAATTTCAACATATTTTTTTAAAATTGTGTTTTTTAATTCAATATTCGTTTTGATATATTTTTATTAATTTTTAGTTTTTTTATTTTATTTTTAATGCCTCGAAAATCGCTGCTTTACGCAGGTAACATGCTAATATTGCCAAATTATCGTATAAAACTCAAAATCTCACGTATAAAATACAAGGAGTCAATGATTGACATAACACCCGCCGTCACTGACACACCCCATTATTTCTTGCAACAAAATCAAGAATATACTATCACAAAATATATAAGGCTGGTCACTATGGTCGGTTGATCGTCCGTCGCCGCCATAGTGGACCGATCGGTCGCCAACGAAAAATAACGAAAAGTATGGCCCTCTCGACCGTTGTCGTTGCAAGGAAAAGGCCAAAAAAAAACCTTTGCACATTAACGTTATTAAAAAAAACTTTTAAACTTTTAAAATTTAAATAAACTTTCACTATAAATTCCCACTTATTTCACCAATTTTTTCATAACTTCAAACAAATATTCTCTCTACACACATTCAAACCAATAATCTACACAATGTCTTTCGGTCTAATTTTTTTCTCCTCTTCGGACGATGAAGATGAAGTTACTAGCGAGCTTGCTATGTTTACGGATGCCTGTCAAGCGGCTTATGAAGCGTCAAAGCCAAAACTCGTACGAAACCCAGTAGAAAGGGATCGTTACGGTGCTCATGATCGTTTAGTCATGGCTTACTTCTCCGAACACCCACAGTATGACGAATCAACATTCCGTGACCGTTTCAGAATGAGCCGAAGACTATTTACAAAAATTGTTCGAGAAGTAACCGATGCTTCCTTTTTTTTCAACAAACAAATGATTGTACAGGAAATGTTGGTATTTCATCATTGATGAAGTGTACTTCCGCAATTCGTCAAATGGCATACGGAGCCGTTCTTGATTCTCTGGACGAATATCTACAAATGGGTGCGACAACAGCCCTTGATTCTCTTCGAATCTTTTGTAAGGTCATTATGAATTTATATGGTGAAGAGTTTTTGCGAAAGCCGACGTATACTGACATGGAAAAACTCTATGCTCATCACGATGAAAAGCATGGGTTTCCTGGGATGTTAGGAAGCATTGATTGTACACATTAGCCGTGGGCGAATTGCCTAGTCGCATACAGAGCTCAATTCTTTAGGGGTGATCACGGGTCAGATCCATTCATTTTATTGGAAGCGATAGCCTCCCAAGATTTACGGATTTGGCATGCGTTCTTTGGTGTCTCCGGGATGAATAACGACGTGAACGTTTTACGTCAATCCCCTATTTTCAATGATCTCAAATCGGAGAGAGCATCGGATGTTTCATTCATGGCTAACAACGTGCCTTATAAAAGGGGATATTATCTTACTGACGGGATATATGCGCAATGGGGCGTTCTTATTAAATCAATTAAAAATCCGGGTACGAATGATCATAAACGAATATTGTATAAGACAAGGCACCAAGCAGCAAGGAAAGATGTGGAAGGAGCTTTTGGTGTATTAAAGACGAAGTAGAAGCTAATTACATACCCGGCTAGAGGGATGTCGCGACGTAGACTATCAGATGTAATGTACACATGCATCATGTTACATAATATGATAATTCATGACAACGGTGAAGCGATAAGTCCCGATATTTTTCCAGAGGAACAACACCGTGATGGTGATCCCGTAAGAACACATGAAGAATCGATGCGAGTTACTGAGGAGATAATCGACAAAACGACTCATCTAAGTCTAAAAGCAGATTTAGTGGAACACATGTGGAATAAGGCAAATTAATAATAGTTTAGTCATTTTATTATTGTAGTGTATGTTTATTTGAATTATTATGTAATGTTTTTTATTATTTATGTAATGGTTTTTAATTTTAATGAAATTTAAATTTGTTGTTAAAAAATTAAAAATGAAAAAAAAAATTTGAAGGTCGCCTTATAGTGGCAAAATGTCGCATGTAGGTCGTCGGAGAGAGAAAGCTAGACGCTTGTCCCACTTTTCATTTTTTTTCACTTTCTTGAAAAACCCTTTTCTTTTTCATTTTTTCATACTCAAGTTTTGATCTTTTTTGAATTTTTTCAAGTGGGCAGTGATTAATTCTTGTAAATATCACTTTGCAACAATCTTTTTACATTTTGGTGTTGGTTTGGTTATCTGGGTCACTGTTAAAAAGTTTAAAATCTTGATTCTGTTATTAGTTAAGATGAAACAGTTAATTCTGTTTTTTGGAGTGTTGTTTTTTGCTACTACTTTTCATGCTATTCCACCAACTGAAGGTTTGTTACTTTTGTTTAATTTATAGGTTTTTTTTACTGGCTGAATAAGTTATGATTTATGAGCAAATTAGCAATGTGGGTTGTTTTTGTTTCAAGATTATATATTTTTTTTCATAAAATTTGTTGTTTTTCATTGAATTTTATTTTTTTTGAAGAATGTGAGTTGTAATATTGGTTAAGTTATATAATTTGTTGTTATTTTATAGACTGTTAATGATTTCAAGTCTTTACGTTGTGATATTGGTTGATTAAGTTATGATTTATGAGCAATGTGGGTTGTTTTTGTTTCAAGAAATTAAATAAGTTATGATTATAGTTTTTCATATAATTAGTTGTAATATTGGTTGATTAAGTTATGATTTATGAGGAAATGAGATAATGAGCAATGTGGGTTGTTATCGGTTCATGAAATTAGTTTAGGGAAGATCTTGATTATTTACGGTTTAGCAATGTTGTTACAGAAACCCTCCATAAGTACAGTTTTGTAAATTTTTAAATTTTGTTTTTATGTTTTTGGTTGCAGTTCGCGCTCTTATGGTGTTTAAAGAAGGTATATTTGATGACCCAAAAATGGTTTTATCGAATTGGAATGCTTTGGATTCAAATCCTTGTAGTTGGGGCCGCGTTTCTTGTTTAAACGATCATGTTAACAAAATGTAAGCAATTTGTGTTTTTGGATTTATCTATGTTTATGTGGATATCGGCTACAGGAATGATATTTAGTAACGAAAGTGAATATGTTTGTGTAGTAACATTTCCGGCTGTTCATTAAAAGGATTCATTGCGGAAGAAGTGTCTCAGCTCACGTTCTTACACGAATAGTATGTTAGTTTCGTTATCTTAGTTTACAGTGAGAAGACGATAAAACTGTTATGATTTTCATCTATATATGATCACGCTTGCAGGAGGTTACATGACAACAATTTCATTGGTCATATACCGAAAGAAATCGGCTTGTTGAAGCAATGAAATTGTATGTGTTAGAAACTTACAAGCGAATTGTATGTGTTAGAAACTTACATGACAACAATTTTCCGGTCAATCCATTCTATTTGTATGTGTTAGAAACTTACAAGCGAATGGATTGACCGGAAAATTGCCTTCAGAGCTTGGTAATCTTAAGAATCTTCAAGAGCTTCAGGTGGATAGAAATAAACTGCAAGGAACGTTTCCTGGTGCTAATTTTACGGATCTGCCATGAGAGGAATGTAAGTTGTCGACATTATTATTGGTTTTAATATGTTTACTTGGTTCAATAATTTGCCTGTTATGATTTTTAGATTGTGTTTTGGTCCAGGTATGCCTCGACTACGAATGCATTAGGTTTTTGTCGCGCGTCTCCTACAAAGTTTGCTGATTTCTCGTTCAATTACCTTGTGGGGAATATACCTAAATGTTTGGAATATCTTCCAAGGTTAGAAGCGCATTTTCTACCCGCTTTTTTTTCTTCATAAATTGAACAATACGGGTTGCATTATAATTTAAAGGGTCAAAACCGTGATAAGAAGTAGCTTGAAAGGAAAGAAGTTAAACCGGTTGAAATCTGTCCAAAGTACAGTTTTCAGTGAAAAAACAAGGTTTTTGAAAAGCTAATTTTTCTTAATTGAAGTTACATACGTTTTAGTAGTCATAACTAACACGCTAGTTATTAATGAATTACAAAACAAATCTTGTTTTTTTTTGGGTCAATCCAATCCATCACGAATAAAAAGTTACCTGTATCCAACACCCCCATCCTGCCCATTCTGTTTTGACCCATTTTGTTCTTCCTTTACAGGGCTAGCTTTCCGGGTAATTGCATAAAGTACAAAGATGTTACACCACGCACTCCTGAACAATGTGGTGTGTTTTTTCATTAAAAGGACACGTTATTTTACATGTTACAATATGGTGACACTCGAACTAACAGAGTTTGACTATTCTGAGTATAGGTATTTCTCCATCAGCTTCCAATAAACCGCCTAAGCCAACTGGAGGAGATACAACACATCATCCTACCGAAGATAAACGAAAGCCTGAATCCTCTTCTTCAAAACCCGCATGGCTTTTAGCTATAGAAGTAGTGACTGGAGTGATTGTGGGCTCCGTCTTCCTTGCAGGCCTTCTCTTGGCTGCTAAAAAGTGGAAAGTTAAACCGAGGATTATAGTTCAATGGAAAAAATCCCGAACCAACAAAGACCATTTGGAAATCTTGATCGGTGAGAAAACTATCTTGTTTTTATATAATAATTTATATAATAATTATTATATAAACAATGAGTTGCAGTAAATTATTACAGATCTGCCAACTCACTGTAACGTTTTGGCTTTGATTGATCAGGTGGCAGATCTGGCAAGGCTAATTCATGAAAACATCAGCAAATTAATGGGGTATTGTATCGAAGGTGTCCCATTTACACGAATGTTAGTCTTCGAATATGCATCCAATGGGACGTTATCTGAGCACCTTCATTGTAAGTCTTACTCGATAGGATTAAGAATCAGTGGTTTCAAGATTTTCTTACAGAAATATACAGTAATTGAATATATTATATATATCTTTTTTATACAGATGAAGAAGGGTGTCAACCACTCAGTTGGACACGAAGAATGATGATGATTGTAGGAATATCAAAAGGTCTGAAGTATCTCCACACGGAAATAGAACCGCCTTTTACTATATATGAGCTGAACTCTAGTGCTGTATATCTTACAGAAGATTTCTCACCAAAGGTACGAGCTTTATACAAATAATATATATAAACATTAATTGAGAAACACTTGCCATTTTTCGCTTTATGGATTCTTGCAGCTAGTTGATTTTGAAAGCTGGAAAACCATTCTTACAAGATCGGAGAACAACTCTAGTACTATCAGCAACGAAGACGCAATGTGTGTTCAACCGAGTTCGTTACAAGCACGCCATTTGGATATCCATGGTAACATATATTCTTTTGGTGTTCTTCTGTTGGAAATCGTTACTGGACGCCCTCCAATCTGCAAAGACAAAGGATTCCTGGTGGATTGGGTAAGAATTACAGTTAGCAAAACAGTAGTTTGGGTCGGATAACGGGTCAAAATGGGTTCTGGTTGATTTGCATGTCAAACAGCTAAATTAGAGACAAAAAAAGAGTTAACGGGTCAGCCCAACCTATTTTGACCCGCACTAAAATCTATCAATCTTGACTAGTCACCTGTTCCATTTTGTTTGAAACAACTAAAAGTGGCAAAATGGGTGAGCAGGGTCAATTAAAGGGCCCAACCCATTTGACCCCACCATTATGGCACTTGAAATAAAATCTCGTGTCTGAGATAATTTTACTACTTTTTTTTTTGTATAATGAACTGATGGGTAGTTTGCTGCCATTATGATCAGGCTAAAGATCATCTGGAAGATCCAGAAAAGATGGCATCGGTTGTAGATCCTGCACTAAAACATTTCAGAGTGGAAGATCTTGAGGCGATACGAGAAGTAGTCAGAAGCTGCATTCACGCAGGGCCTTCTGGGCTAGGGGCCATGTAGCCACAATTGCCGTTCAAAAAAAAAGTAAGCATGCAAGATTTGTGTGCAACGTTAGAAAGCAAACTCGACACCACTGGATCATCAGAGCTCAAGGCCTCATCTTTAGCTTGGGCTGAGCTAGCACTTTCATCTTGAGCCGAGTCTTAAACTCTAACAAATAGTGTAAATTCTACTGATCATATATACCATCTTCTTAGCGTCCGATTGAAAGTTCTTGGTTTCTTATTGTTTTGATGAGTTGTAAATTTTGACATGGTAAAAGAGTGTATAGGGTTAGTTGAAAACAGCAACTAATTTTTTCTTATACAAGTTTTGCGATCATATAAAGGATGATTTGACTCAATCTACACTTTCTGTAATTATATGTTTTTGAGTGTGTTTAGTATCCAGATGTCAATATGATAGAGTCTGCGAACTGCAGCAAAATTTCATACGGAAAAAATCTCGAGTCTAAGACAAACACAGGAATAACTATGTATGCACAGTTTTGCACCCAAGGCCAGAGCTGCAGCATGACTACCACTAAATTTCAAGCACAAAATCAGATATTAATTTCCTGAACCACTGTATTTGATTGTTTCAAGCAAACAAGCCATTGCTCTTATGCAAAAAATGAGTGATCTTGTACAAATAAAATGTCAAGACCAAGCTCGCTTGCACTATTTTCTTAAAAGTCAATTACAAGCATTCAAAAGGTCAGTATAATATTAAGCACAAACATATACTTCTTCTGACTTGACAAGATTATGAACTTGTTACAAATTTAACATTTTGTATGTGTGGCATTGGTTATGGACTAATCTTGAAAACTTATTCACATTAACTTTTAAATATTTGGTATGTTTGACCTCAATGGTCAAACTACGCCTCAACAGTGGTAGTTTAGCATAATACCTCATAAGTTAATACAGCTCCACTGATAACCATTAAAGAGAAAGCACCTTTAAAGTTCATATTTGGTATGTGATGCAGGGCATGTTCGAGCTTCAACTCCTCTGGCTTAGCCGTCGGTTCTTCGGTCAACACGTGAAGTCAAGTGTGTAATTATTTCGAAGAGATTGAAGGGGAAAAACGATAATTTATAATTGTCAATCTATCTTTTCTAATATTATTATTTTGTTATTTTTGTTAAAGATGGAGAATGATGCAGGGAAGTAATATGAGTCAAAGTCAACATTCAAGATTCAAAGTCAACATTCAACATGCAACATTCAACATCCGCATTAATTACTTTTAGTATAAATATTATTCCATTGTAACATTTTAGAGAGATTAGATGATGAGTTTATAAAATAAGAGTGTTATCTCTTGAAGTCCCGGTTGAGCACCCTTTGTGGGTTTTATCTGAATTCCTTATGCTTTGTTATTTGTGTGGTTTCTTACATTCACAACGGTTGCCGCCATCAGTATGTTTAACCTCAATGCTAAATTCACATCGTAATTAGCAAAGCTATGCTGTTGGGATTTTATAACTAGTAAACCATGTTTACTAAGAGTACGCAGCGAAATGGATCTAGTTTGACATTAAAGATTAACACACAAATAGTAAGAAAACTAACCTGGTTGTTTAATGACTAAAGTCAATTAAACGAGAATCTTTAACCTTGAAACTTAGTGGTTAAGTTACCACCTCTACGGTTGCTCACACAATACGTCAAACGAATACGCCAAGATGCTAGTCTTTGTTTCACGTCTCACAAACACCTTGTGTTACTTCTTTTCTTGAACCGAAAACCAAACAACTTTTGTAGTACCGAAAATCTCCTAGTCTATGTAGTACCGAAAATCTCAAGAAACCCTAATAAGGGTTTATATCGAATTCGGTAGTAGATAAAAACCGAGAACCCAAAAACCCTAAGATGGGTTTTATAGTCGTCGAACTAAAGAGATAAGATAACCGAAAACACTTTGAGTGGTTTTACTTGTTGTCGAACAATGGAGAACAAATATGATTTCCTACGTATTACATGCATGTATATTCAGTTTGCATTCATAAATTCCATGCTTTTGATTTTCAAACATTGAATGTATAAATGTCATGCGTATGACTTTTAGGGATAAATGTGACGTAGGGGTTTTAAAAGGGTTATGATAGAGTCGGCTGACTTTGGGAAAACATATGAGTTTTGTGGGACCAGTATATTGAGCTAGGATGTGAGGGTATATACACACCTTTAATCTTATTCCTTGTAGAACAAGAAAAGCTAAATGTTTTCTTTTCCTCCCTTTTCTAAACCGACTCAAACTCCTCTCTATAAACCACCTATGGGTCGGCTGCTAGAGGCCCTTGTGGTTCGAGTTTCGTGTCAATTTAGTCCTTTGGTTTACTTTTAAACGTCGTGAAGTATATAAAACGCATTCTAAGTGTCTTAACGTGTGTGCTCCCAATAGGCTCACGCATTTCTAATTGCATAACATGCGGATCCAACTAACATATTCCAAACATATGCTACTTACAGTATAGAAGGAATTAGACCCATATAATATCTAACCCGCTAGTAACAAAAAATTGAATATTGATTAACATTTCTTACCCATTTTGGACGCACTTATACTTAAAAGAAAAAAGAGAAATATATTTTCGAGCAACTGAGTTTAGTGTTTCTGAAAACTACAAGGTTTGGCATCAGGACGAAGTTCTGATGAGTCAATATTATCTAGTTTATGCAAAAAGGGTGCACAATTACGATAAATTAGACAAATGAATTAAACTCCAAAACCACAAAAATGAAAGAAATCTTTTGACACTAAAGCTACACCTCCACAGTTGTCTGATTTAATCAAGACAAGAATAAAAGTTGATCAAAGGAATTGCAATATGGATGTACTTGGGATCTTGAATCCCAAGCTTCAATTTCACAACACACACAAAAACAGAAAGACAAAAGCATTTATATTGTTTACTCACTCATACCAATATCAAAAGACAAATCACGTAGTTCATACATATAACATCAATTGTTAAAAAGCACTCGTACTACTACTCTTCTTCATTAAACTAAAACGACGGATAGGATAATAAGCTAAGCACGGGCTCGGCCATGGCCAGCACGGGCTCGGCCAACAGCTTCAACACCCAAAACAATCTCCCGACGACCTAGGCCATCAACACCACGACCAGCACGGGCTCGGCCAACAGCTTCAACACCCAAAACAATCTCCCGACGACCCGGTGGACCTTGGATGGGGAAAGCCTCCACAAAGCCACGGCCATGACCAACTGGACCTGGTCCTTGCAAAGCTGGTAGAGCACCACGGCCCGCTATAGCACCGCGGCGGCCTTGGCTACGAGGAGCACCAGGAGCAGGGTTACCATGGCCCGCAACAAACTGAAAGATAGGAACTGGCATTCCCACAAGGGATACCGTCAAAGTAGGCGTGCTCAATCTACCTGCTTGAAACAGTAGGTGGAAATAGGTCATAGCCTCATGCCAATCTCTATCATTATAGATATAGTGAGTCTCACGTGTTCCCCGGGTATATGAAACTTGAAAACCCTGGTGATCCACGTCATTGGCTAAGACGCCCATAAATTGCATCCATGTATCAGCATCATTGTATGTACGAAATACTGGACCCCGTGGCGGAGGAAGTCTGACAAAGAAGTTTATGTGCCTTCCCTCTTCCCCGTGTGCTCTACGACTATTCCACACAAAATAATTTATGCTAGTCATAGCTCGGAGAAGGACGCTAGGTTCAACTGTTACAAACATCACGATTTAAGTATCAAAAGAGACAAAAAAAAACATAAAAATATAAGAAAAGCTGTCACCACAAAACCGGTTTATATAGTTTCCCTTTTTTCCTTATTAAAATATCAAGTAAAAGAGAAAAGGAAAAAGAATTCTTACCATTAAAAATTCCTGCTAAGTTTTGGACACTTATACCACTATTGTTGAGTGGATCCAAATCCGCATTTGTGAGTACCAAAGCCATCTAAACTTAAAAGTTAAGAAAAAAGCATGCATATCAGGGTGCGTTTGTTGTGAAAGTTTGAGATTTGGGTAATGGAATTAAAAAAATATAAATTGTTTGGTTTGGAGGTATGAACAGTAACTCATTACCATAGATAAGGGTATCTACTAATTCGATCACTTTGCGTGTGTTTTATACAATGATTTCTCCAAAATTTGGTCCTTACCATCTTTTTTGCTTTTTATTCATAATTTATTATTATATTATGTAGTACTTTGTGATTATATATTATTTTAAGATATATAAATCAAACACTATTTTATTATAATAATATTAAATTATTAAATCATTCTCAATCATATTTTATAAAACAAACAACATTTTATATTATCATCTATTTTTTCTTTTTTACTTTTTTTTCAAACCAAATTCAAATTCAAATCCAATTCTAACCCAATTATAACTCAAACGCACCCTTAATACAGTGGTAGCATGCAAGAATCGTTAATTAATACATGATATACTGTAAGAAAAAAACAAACTTGACCTTTTCTTTTGCGTCGATGTAATGAGACTTTTGTGAAATGAATGAGGACAGAGATTTGTATTTAAATAATGAAGTATCGCTAAACCCTACTTGTTTCGGGGGCCCACTTTACATGACATGACGTACGACCAACTAAAAGCCTAGTTCGGGTGTAATTACCGCTGTGGATCGTTTTAGTTTTCCGTTTTTTTTTCAACTCGAAATCGAACCTAACCAAACTAGAAATCAACTGAACCGAAAATCGAATTTGAATTTGGTTCGGTTTTTTGGTTAACCCGAATCACACAATTTATTTAAAAATAATAATAATTACATAGCTATTTAGAAAAAAATTATTTCAACTATCAAAAATGTTTTTTTTATATTATGATAATATTTTAATGGTCTTTTAGTTCGGTTTCGATTTTCTGTTTATTCGGTTTTTTTCTGTCTTTCTACTCACCCCTAGGTTTAATTGTGACTTTAGCAGTTTAGCATGTGCGGCGCATAGTAAAAGATAGCAACTTAACGAAACATTTGTAGGAAATAAAGACACCGTTTATATATAATTTAAATTACAATATCAATAAGAAAACTTACATTATACTTAAAGAGAGTATATGTAGAACCTAAACATAGTCCAACCTAAAATAATATAGAAAGAAGACCGAGGCTCGTGTTGAACACGATTCCTTTCAAACAATTTCGTGTACAATAATCACGGTTGTTTCCCATGGTACAACAGCCGGAGCAGTACTCCCAGAATTGGCAAATTGCCCGATATGAAGTGAGAATGACGATGCATTGGCTAGGTTGATGGTTACCGAGATGACAGCTCAGGAGAAAGAACAACACGAAGCATATTTAGAGATCAAAATGAGGGAGGTGGAATGTCGTGAACGAGAGGTTGCAGCTACGGAGTATCGACGAGAACAAGAAGACATAAGGTTCTATCTCCAGCCATACGATCACTTCATCGGAGAACAACGAATGACAATGGATGCAGTAAGGGCAAAGATCAAGGCGAAGTATAATTTGCCGTATTAGTTTACGTTTAAGTTTTTATTTATCTATGTATCGTTTAAGTTTTTAATTTATCTATGTATCTTTTAAGTTTCTTATCTATGAATACAGTTTTTTAATTTAGTTAACGTTTTTATTAATTTCATACGTTAACGTAAATATTTACGTTTTTAGTTTATGAATAAAAGTGTTTAAATAAAAAAAAGGCGAGTAAGGTCAGTTTTAGTTGTAGGTAAGTTCTTATTACGTTTGAAAGGTGAGTTGTGATGAGTTTTAAAGTTAAAGAGAGAAAACTGATGTGGCGATGAATTTCTCACCCTTACACCATGCAGCCTTATGAGTTTAATCATAACATTTTTTAATCCATGTTGCCATCTTTAAGTACTACAGTAGCATGTCACAACTTAGGAAGACCAAATGTGCCATAACAACCCTCTCATTCAAGTGCAAGAGAAGAACACTCGTATTCGCCAAGAAACGAAGTGTTAATTAGTGATCTTTCCTCTCTTCTTTTAAGTATCAAACCTCCATTGTAATTATCTTGTGTATTTGTGTGATTCGGATATTGTGTAAATCTGATAGTGTAGATCTAGTGATCGTGTAGATTGGTTCTAGCTAATATTAGAACTCGACATTTAGCTTAGTGTCGGAAAATAACATAAGCGACGTGTAAACGGTTTTCTCCGCCTGAAGGGAGCTTGTTGACATAGTGAAATCTCGAGTCGGATACTCGGGGAGTGGAGTAGGGCGAAGAAGAGCTTCATAGCTGAACCACTATAAATCTTGGTGTCTTAGTTTGATCGTTCTTTCTCTTATCTCTTTATATTGTTCATATATCTTGTATATTGTTTGTGTTGTCATTACAAATAGATAGATATACTAATTAGTTCATATTGTTGATTGATTGAACATTAACTCGAATCTAACAATTTTAGAAGTAAATTTTAAAATGGTAAATAAACTTGTAAACTATTCAACCCCCCTTCTAGTTTTCATAATTGGTATCAGAGCCAGGTTACTTAAATTTTTTAAAATATATTGTATTTTAAAGCTTGGATCGATCTATGAATTCTGACAAATATCTAGAAGGGCAATCCATGCAAAGACCACCACTTTTTGAAAGTGATAGTTTTATTTATAGGAAAAAAAGATTCGAGACATATGTTAAATCAAAAGATCTAGATCTTTGGCATGTCATTACTAATGGTGATTTTCAACCTATTATTCAAAATTCAGAAACCAAACTTGATGAGGTTGTCCCTTTTGAAAAACAAACCGATGATCTTAAAAGAAGGCTTGCGAAAAATAATGAAGCCAAAATGGTTATTTACAATGCTTTGCCAAGAAAAGAATATGAAAGAATTTTCATGTGTAATACGGCAAAAGAAATTTGGAAAACATTGTTAATCACCCATCAAGGTAATAGCCAAGTCAAAGATAATAAGATCGACCTTTTGGTTCAACAATATGAACAATTCGTCATTTCTGAAAACGAATCTATAGATAGTGCTTTTGCTAGATTTAATACTATTATTACTAGTCTTAAAGCTCTTGATGAAGGTTATTCCAGTAAGAACTACGTAAGGAAGTTTCTTAGGGCTCTACATCCTAAATAGGGAGCAATGGTCACGGCGATTGAAGAGTCAAAAGATTTAACGTCACTATCTCTTGATGAACTTATCGGGAACCTCAAAGTTCACGAAATGATCATCAAGAAAGATTCCGAAATAGTCAAAGCAAAAGTTGAAAGGAAATCTATTGCTTTAAAGGCTAAGAAAGAATCTAGTGATGAAGAGTGTTCGACTTCCGGTAGCGAAGACGAAGAGTACGCCATGGCGGTAAGAGACTTCAAGAAGTTATTTAAAAGAAGAGGTAGATTCGTGAGACAACCTCGGAACCATAAAAAGACGTTCTAAAGAAGCCGTGATGACAAGAACGCTAAAAGTGATAGAAAATGCTTTAGATGAGGTGACCCGAATCATCTTATTGGAGAATGTCCAAAACTACCAAAATATAAGAACCAAAGAGCTTTTGTCGGAGGCTCTTGGAGCCATAGCGGTGAAGAAGATGATAAGAAGGTCAAAGATGAAATGTGTCTTGTAGCTCATGCATCAAGCGAGGTATGTTCCGAATCATCTTACTTTAGTGATGAAAACTCATCAATTGATGATTTAGCTTTAGACAACGAATATGATAAATTATGCAAAATAAGTCTAAAGATAATCACTAAGAACAAAAGGTTAAAAGCTACTAGAAATAGTCTAGAAAACAAGCTTAGAGAACTAAAAGATAAATTATCCACACTCGAGAAAAACAAGGGAGTTGATCTCGATTGTGCAAAGTGTCATGCGCTTAAAATTGAGAATGAAAAACTCAAAGAAGAATCTACTAGATTAAATAAATTTGAAAAGAGTACTCACTGCTTAAATGAAATGTTAAGTAGTCAAAAACCCTCCGGTGATAAACTAAGTTTAGGGTTTAATTCATTTGAAGCATCATCTAGTGGAACTAAGAAATTAAAATTTGTGAAAGCTCAAAAAAAGGTGTCCTCTGATGGAGGTCCCAAAAATATAGGCGGCCCACAAAGTGCGCAGGCGGCCCCCAAAATAATTATGGGACCGCCACCAGCAACGCCTGGATCTGAGAAAAATGTGTCTTTTCAAAAATCTATTTTAGGTCCTAGACCAAAACACATAATTGTAAACAAAGTCAAAGTTCCCGTTGCTAGTGACAATGAAGTTAAACAATTATATAAACCATTGTTAAAACTCGGACTTGGATTTTCAAAACCCAATTTTAGATCAAAAACTCCACCTCCTAGAAGAGTTAATAATATTTATTCTCATCCTAAAACACCACAACCAAAAAGACATGTTGGTCGACAAAACCAACCTCATGGTTTTCCTTTAACTTGGAACAACTTTCCACATCAAAGTTACATGCCATGGGAAATGTGTCTTCCATTCTCACATGCCAACCAATTGCATCAAATGCAAGGGATGTTTAGTACTAACAATTTTGGACCCATGAGATTTTAGGGACCAAATATTTAAGTCATTGTACTATATAAATAGATGTGTCTTTGAGTGGCCTTGGAGCCCGACGAATTAATCAAGGATAGCGGATGCTCTAAACATCTGACGGGTAACGTCATTTTTGGTAGTAATCTTCGCAGTAACATCATTGGCAAAGGTACGATTTCTAATGACTCTCTCAAAATAGATAATGTAGAACATGTTGATAACTTAGGATTTAACTTGCTAAGTATAGGACAAATATATGACAATAAGTGTAAAGTAACTTTCTCTGAACATGATAGTGAAATCACTAAGGACGGTAAAGTCATAGGTAGAGATATTAGGAAGAAAGGCTTATATGTAATGAAATTAAGAAATAAGCCAAATGATCAAATTTGTCTAGCAACGATTGATGAAAATTCCACATTGTGGCATAGGAGATTAGGTCACGCAAACATGTGTCTCATTTAATCGTTGGCGGACACGCAAATATGCATCTCATTCAATCGTTGGCCTCTAAGGAATTAGTTAGAAACCTACCTAAGGTATAAAAGTTTGATCACATTTTTGTGATGCATGTAAAATGGTAAAACAAGCTCACGCTAGTCACAAAAGCATAATGAAGTCTCAACGACTAGATACTTATAACTCATCTCTATATGGATCCCATCTTCGGATCCATCCGCCGTAACGGAGTTACGGAGGAAAACCGACAACCTTAGTCATAGTAGATGACTACTCTAGGTATACTTGGACTAGATTCCTTAAGGATAAAACCAAAGCTTTCGATCAAATTCAAAATATTTAGTAGGAAAATTCAAAACCAATTAGGTTGTTAAATAGTGTCAATAAGAACCGACCACGGTAAAGAATTTGATAATTAAGTGCAATTCGGAGAGTTTTGTAATGCCAACTGTATTACACATAACTTCTCGGCTCCACACACTCCTCAATCAAATGGCGTGGTCGAAAGGAAAAATATAATACTTCAAGAAATGAGTAGGACTATGTTGAATGAGTGGTATGTGTTTAATTACACATACCTTTTACCTTTAAAAACGAGCTAAAATAACCAAAAACAGACTTAAAATGCCAAAAATATGCTTGTTTTGCTAATTGTGTTGTGCAGGAACGGATATCTAAGAAAAAGACAAAAAACAAAGCCAAAACGACAAAACCAGACACGGAATGGAAAAGCGTGGAAAAGACAAAGTCAAGACCAAGCCCAAGTGTCAAAAAGTCAAACCAAGTCAACCCCGACAAATCCAGAAGTCAACAAGTGAAGAAAAATAAGTTTAGGGACTTAAATTGCCAAATCCTAAACTTATTTAAAGAGGGAAAAGAAGAAAAATTTGTGAGGGTTCAAAACTGCCAAATGCCCAAAGACTTAACCACAAGGGTTAAGTCTGCCAAACCTCGAAACTTACATCCCACAAGGACTTGTGGTGCAATTTCATATATAACCCTTGGGGGGTGTTTCTGCCAACACCCCAAACTTCTATAACCCACTTGGACTTAACTTGCAAACACATATATAACTTTGAGGGACCAATTGTGTTAAAACCCCAAACCCTCACCCCAAGTTTGAAGTTACTGTATATCTTCTTCATTTCTTTCCCGCCAAATCCCCATACCCCACCTCCTGTCAATATCATACCTCGTTGACCTCCCACAAGCCTCCAAAACCTTCACAATCCTTAACCCCACCCCCCACATGGGTATGCCATGTTGGCAATCCAAATTCCCACCAATTCGATCAAGGGTTTGGATTTAAGACTTGGGCACAAAGGCAATCCAAGGGCTAGGAATTGTTTGTGTTTTCTACACACTCACAACAAGCACAAGAAGGCTCAAATGTGTCTACAAAGAAACACACCAAGAGTTTTTTTTAGTAACAGTTAGCTTTTTTTAGTGTGTAATTTTTTTTAACTTTCATGTACTTTTATTTTTAAGTTAATGGAAATTCAGTTTGATGTTTTAAATTTTGTTCAAAATTCTTAAGCAAAGTTTGTTAAGAGCTCTCAATTTAAGCTATATATAATCTGTTTTCAACTTTGATACAAAAATTTAAAGAAAAGTAAAAAAAATGATGAAAAGTTACTGTTTGATCAAGTGGATGAATGAGCAATTATGGATGGCTCATTGGGTTTTCTTAGTTTAAGCTTATTCATAAGCTTTGGGTAGGTTTAGAGCTTATTAGGTTTCACTAAATCCTGTTTTGAGCAAGGATTTAAGGTACATTTTCTTTTTAAATTTTAGCTTATGGTTACTGTAGCATTGCTTATTAGCTTATTTTCAGCTTATCTATGTCTTTTGTGCTTATTTGTGTTCATTTATGCTTAAGTATGCCTTGTAGTTGATTTCATTTCATTTTCATGCAATTTGCTTAAAAACTGCCTAAAATAGCTTATTTCTGTTGTAGCTTATTAGTTTCTCAAAGTGCTTATTTTCCTGTTCTTATTACCTCTTTAGTGCTTATTATTGCATGCTTGCTAGTTAACTTCAAAAATTTTGAGCTTAAAACAGTTCTTATATGTTTTAAAATCATTTTTAAAATATAAAGGGGTGTTTGGGTTAAGTATGAAAATGGGTCAAAACAGGATTTGTATGGGTTGGGGTTACATGGTTAGCTTTAGCTTAAGTGTTTAAGCTTATTTAAGTCTGTTTTTCCAAAGTTTTTTAGTCCAAAACTGTTTTTCAAGTTTTTACAAGTATTTCTTGAGGTCTGTTGATTTTTTGAGAACTACAAGAGCTTATTTGGATAAGCTCTTGTAAACTTGAGCTTTAGTTTCCAAAGTTGTGTTATTTGAGTGTCTAAACAAGCTGTCAAAAATACTTTGAGTCATTTGACTTTTTGAGTCAAAACTGCCAAGTGTTAATTGTCATTTTTCAAAGGGAAAAGCCCTTTTTCCATCTCCAAAATCAGCAGGTTTAGTTAGCTTTTAGCAAATGAAATTTTGAGCATAAGCTCACCTTAAGCTCTTTTCAATCTGTTTTCACCTTATTTTTCATTTTAAGTTTATTTGACAGCTTAATTCAAGCTGTCAAATTAAGCCCCTTGTTTTTAGCTTAGTTGCCCTGGTGCTAGACACCCTATTTTAAGCATTCTTTTCTAGCTTATTTGTGAACCTCAGCCTGAGTTTTTGGCTTTTCTAAAAAGCCAACAAGCTCTTAGATAAGCTCCCTTATTTTCAGACTTTAAGAAGCCCTCTAGGTAGCTTATTTTTAAGCTTTAAGTAGCCCCTTGACTGTTTTTTGTTTAGCATAATTTAGGATATAGCTTATTGTGTTCCAGCTTATTTAGTTCTCTTTAATTGTTGTTTTTGAGTCCTTAGTTGCTTATTAGGTGTTTTAGCTGCCTTAGATAGCTTATTGCCCTTTTCCTTTGCTTATTGAGGGTTTTAAGCCCAAATCAACACCCTAGCAGTACTAACTCCAAAGTTAGTACTGCTGAGTGCATAAGCTACTTCTAGCTTATTGAGCTTATCTCACTTGCTTATTTGTGCTCCTAATAGTCCTTAATGTTGGTGTGATAAGCTGTGTGTGCTTATTTTCCCATTTTCTTTGCTTATGTGTGTCAACAGTTAAAGAGACTTAGCTATTTTTAAGTTTTAAGCTTAGTTAAGTTGCTGTCTAGTTTAGCTTTTCTTAGCTTATTTAGTCGTAGATTTTAGCTCTTTAGTGCTTATTTAAGATAGGTTAGACAATTCTTTTAGCTTTTTAGTGCAAGTTCTAGCTTAAGTGTCCAAAAAGTCAAAGAGAAAAAGCCATCTTTAGCCTTAAGCTAACTTTAAGCTTCTGTCCGATTTAAAAAGCTCTTTTTAAGCTTATTTATAAGCTTTTACAAAAAGTTGTAGTTTTAAAAATTGTTAAGCTCAAGGAGCTTAACAAGTTTGGTTCAAAAAGTTTTTGAAAAAAAAAAAAAGAGGAGACAAGGGGTGACCCGGGTGAGCAAGACTCGAACCCGGGCCTCTACCCTCGATACACCTCTCTTTTTGTAACAAAGTGTTACCGCTGCGCCCTTGGGACTTCTCTGTTAGAGTCCCAAGTGGTTTAAGTTTTAACCCCTTTTGGCCCTTTATAAGCTATAAGCTGTTTCAGCTTATTTTCGGGCTTATTTATAAGCCAAATTTTGGTTTCTTATTTTTCGTAGGTAGTATTTAGTGTCTAGTATTTTAGGTAAATTTTTCAGAATTTTTAAAAGTAGTTTAGTATTTTTTATAATTTAATTTAGTTAAAAGTTTAAAAAATTCATAAAAAATTCAAAAATTATCAAAAAAATATTTTTCTTTTTTAGAAAATTTTCTTTAGTCATATAGTATGTAGGAAAAATATAAAAATTTTCGTAGGGATATTTTTGTAACTTTTTGATTTTTAAAGAACGGGGCTCGGGTACGGTTTTTGTCTTGACTCGTTTTTGGGTCAAACGACCTCCGTTTTCAGTCTAGTCTTTTTCATTCTTCGTTATTAGTTCCCTAGAGTAGTTTAGAAGTGAAAATTTCTTTGTAGGGTTAATTTTGAAGATTTTAGGTTTTTGACCCTTTGTTCGGGATTCGTGCTCTCGTTTTTTAGCTTAATTTCATAATTTTTAGGATTTTCTTAATCGTTTTTTATTGTTATTGTTTAATTTAGCTTTCCACACTCTCAAATCATTTCTCTCATTCAAACTCCAATCTTCCGACTGTATCGATTTTCCAGCACAGCCTCGTTGGGGATAAACGACCCGGGAACATTCTATACTGCTCCTGGTTTTATTGATTTGTTGTTTTTTTGATTATATATATTATTATATATTTTATTATATATTTTATTATATATAGTTAAAAGAGAAAATTAACAATCAGAGATATTTTCTCAATGTAGGTATCAGGTTTTCTCGGTACCTCACCATCTAACCAGTTTCATTTATTTATCACATAAACTACCGGGTATTTGTGTGTATATATATATATATATATCCATTCGCAGTGACATTCTATGCCAATACTAGTTCTCGAAAATTCGCCGTTACATGGCATGCGGATATTCAATCCGACTTCATACTAACACACCGTCCAAAATCTATTCTCGACAACCAATCTCCACAACAAACTACCGATCTATTTCGCAACGACCTAAATCTCGCTCTTATCTAGACACGCTCATTCCGAACAATACCATTAGCATTTCTCTACGAAATGACTCGGTCACCATGACTAACATGAGACTCACTCTATGTAGTCAAATAAGATTACTTGCATAAGGGTCCAAAATTTAGGGCAAGACATTTTCCTCTTTCAAAGAGTCCAACTTGATTATTTACCCAAAAATTTCAACATTTTTATGGGTGACGATAAATCCGATCAAAATTTTCTTCCAAAAGGTTAAATCAAAGTGGAATTATAATATGAAAATCACCATCATTTATAAAAATATCATTTTAGTTGGGGGTTGCATAAATATTTTCAAATGATTTGAAATTGGCATAATTTATAGAATAACATTTAAAAGAAAATTTTGATAAGCGTTTAAGATGATTCATGGGTCAAAATCATTGATTTGTAAAATGTCATCATGTTGATTTAAAGTTAAAGATCATAACAAGTATGAGGAATATCCAAACTAAGGGTAAACGAAGAAGACACACGCGCATAAGAGTGCTAGCGGGAACCGCTACACTTTCCCAAAAATCCGGATCATACCGAAACAAGATGAAATCCAGGGTGACAATGGCATCCTAGCCCAAACCACCCATGTTACAAGAATATCACATATATAGCCCATATAGAGCTCTAAATCAAAACCATGACTAAAGAACGCACAATCACAACACCGGTGATAAGATAAAAATTTTGAGGTAACAATGACCTCTAACCAATAAACCTTTAGCTTCTTGATGATTTTTAGGATTCTTCCTCTTCATCATTTTCAACGCATCTCCTAAAGCGTGAGTCCACAAAGGTCGAAACGATCCTTCAAATCTAAGTTGGTTCAATACTTAGAACTTCCAGTTTTACACATCGAGGGGTTACCATACAAATTCTTGGACTTATTACTCATTCAAATTCTTGTCTCAATTTTCGACTAGTTTTGCCGTTTCGGCGATAACTCACTCGTCGAATGTCAATATAACTCCATACCTTCTACTACAATATCTTAGGTCTTCATATACCAAAAATATTTTAAAAACACTCCCAACAAGCTGCTAATCAAAAGCAGTCTCCATGAAATTGCGATAATTAATTTTTTTTGTAGCTTACGGAAGCGATCGAAATTTGAAACCTATGGGTACCATTGATGTGTGCCCAATTGAAGTAATAGACCTATGAGTCCTCTACAGGTACCATAAATTTCCTTTTAAATAGTTGATACGAGAACATCGACTTGATCAACATTTCCTCTCTTAGGCTTTCTCAATTCTCTCTACTCATCTACCACCGTCCACAAAGAATCCTACCCCTCCTTTGTGATGTGGCAGTAAGCCGGCCAGCACTTTGGCGGCATTATTTATACGAGGAAGAACATGGGAAACGTTAGATATGAGGGTTGGCCAATATATAAAGGCCATAAAGCACGAAAATCAAATGATCATGCTCTCGGAGCAAAATCAAAGGTAAAAATCTCAAACCCGGCTTGTAATTACCCAATACTTGGGAATTTTCACCAAACCAACTAAAACACAAACAACACTAGATACATACCATAACAATACTCTTATACGATCCCATGGTGTCAACATTAATTTGAGCGAGCAAGATGACGTAAGTATACGTGAGTCGCGATACATTTATAATTACGTTGGCCACCGTATTTATAACTGCATCTCGTCCCCATGCATACCTAGTACCAAACCCGCACATCTCAATGACTGACATTACTAATACACCAAAGCACAAACACACATAAGCAAGTAGAAAGCGGAATACCGCGCACATAGATCTACTACCCTGGATACTTTACAGAATCCTACGGGTCAAAATCATTTCAAAAACAACAAACAACCTATTGGTTCGAAAGAGTCTTCTAAACCCAATTCAAATCCAACCAATCACCATTACAAAGTCATGCCTAATCATTTGGCACACTTCTAAACACAAAACCTTATGGGTTTCTAGAATTCAACCTTTTAGACTTACTAGGTAGAGGTCTATGTAAGGGAATCAAAACACAACAAGGCAACTTTATTCGAAAGTTCCCCCCCCCCAAATGTGGTGTGAAAGGGGGGGCCCCACCCCCCCCCCCCCCACCCCCACCCCCCCCCCCCCCCCCCCCCCCCCCCCCCCCCCCCCCCCCCCCCCCCCCCCCCCCCCCAAAATATCTTCTCAAAACGACACATAGCACGGGAGAATCGAACACACCATCAGGAGATAGTGTCGCGTCCATAATGCTTATATTAGAAACGGTTGCATATATTAACTAAACATATACGAAATTATACTTATCGTATAACAACGATGCGTCCATCAAATAGCATCAATACTCATTAAAATTAAACTACTCGCGAGAAGCGAATATCAATATATATATATATATATATATATATATATACTAGCTACGTAACCCGCCCGACGGGCGGGTTCGCTTTGAAATTTTATTTAGATAAGGGGTGTGTGTGAGACTGGCTTAATAACTGCGAGTGTTGAGTCCAATTGAGCTGAACAGATCTAAATTGTTTAGTTATTTCCGGGTTGGTGTATTTATGTCCGTTCAGTATTAAAGTGTTTTGGTAGGTCCGGGTTGGTCTGCCTAATATCGTGTCATAAAAAAATTTATGAACCGAACCCGCCCGTCGAGCAGGTTACGTTACTAATGGTTGCCGTGTTTTTTAAACATTCTACTGTGACCTGATATTTTTTATATTTATGTTCCAACCACGCCTTTCGCACACCAATCTACCTGATCTAATGCATTGTACATCTCAAAAATACATTTTCAGTCCGCTTTAAACACTTATTGTTGCTATTCTAACGTGATCCAAACACTCCTCACTAACCTACCTGATATAATACTATTCTTACACCAATGTACATGATATAATACACAATACATCTGATATACGTTACAGATATGTTGTAATACACCAACCTTCTTGATATAATAGTATTCCTACAAACCTACCTGATATTATAAACTATACATCCGAGAAACCTACTTGATATTTTTTTTTATTTCTATTGCAACCACGTCTATTTCCTACACCAATCTACCTGATCTAATGCATTGTACATCTCAGAAATACATTTTCAGTCCGCTTTAAACACTTTTCGTTGCTATTCTAACCTGATCCAAACACTCGTCACTGTTGTAATGAATGGCCCAATCCAAAAACATCTTTTTTAACTCTATTGTAGGCAGAAACACATTTCAATTCTACAACCTACCTGATAATGCATTATACACCAACCTATGTGATATAATAGCATTCTTACACATATGTACATGATATAATACACTGTACATCTGATATACGTTACACATATTCTATAATACACCAACCTTCTTTATATAATAATATTCCTACAAACCTACCAGATATAATACACTATATATCCGAGAAACCTAACTGATATTTTTTTTATGTTTTTGTTCAAACCACGCTCTTTCCTACACCAATCTACCTAATCTAATGCATTGTACATCTCATAAATCAAAATCCAGTCCGCTTTAAACACTTTTCGTTGCTATTCTAACCTGATCCAAACACTCCTGACTAAACTTGTTGTAACTTTTATTTATAATTAAAAGAAAACCATCAGACACACAAGGTTAAGTTTATGAAGTAACAACCTTTCCTAATTCCAGAATTAAGTTGGTGCGGTCACGCGAGTAGAAATAGAATAAGATTCCCCTAAATTCAGACCTAAATGTTGTAGTAAATTCATATGTGATTGTTGCATTGGCTTAACAAAGAATTGAGCAATAAAAAAAGAAATCAAGTTTCATGACTTACATTGCTCTTAAGGTTGCTTGATTTTCGAGAAGAAAAGACTCTTCCATCATCACAAATCTGAAAAGTAAAATTTAATACCAGTTGGTTCTTTGGATGAGGATTTAGATAGTAAAAGATCTACAGTCTAGAAGACATTCCTCATGCGACCACAATCATCCCACCCGTTATATATGAAGCTTCATCAAATGCCAAGAAAGCAGTGGCTGATGCAATATCTTCTGGCGTCTTGAGTCTCTTGAGCGATGTACTTTTTGCATAGAGCCATATGTGTTGGTATTATTAAACACTTATAGGTGAATTATTTAGTTTAACAGGTGATGAAACTTGCAAAGTATGTTGGTAGTGTCCTCGGTGCAGCACAGTTGCCACGAGTATGTGGGGCCATCTCATTGGCAAGTGCACAAGCCATAGAGAATGTTCTACTTAATTAACTCGTTAAACATTGGAGTCCTATACTATTTACTCCTTTTAACATTTCCATATCAAACATAATATCTGGAATAACGACTATTGGTGATGGGTCTCTTTTAACTAAAAGTCAAACCTTACTGGGCTGAATTTTAAATATACTTGAATGACACTACTCATTCCTTAACCTATGTGCCCTTCCTAGCATCGGGCCTTAATTTGGGATGAGAAATGTGGTTTTCCTTAATTATATTATTGTAATAATAAGATAGCAAAGCAAAAAACCATCTATAGAGGAACATCAAAAGCTTGCAAAACTTGAGTACTAAAAGCAAGACAAATACAAAGTAACTGGTAGTCATGCTGATATATGAGGTTTACACGTGTTGATGGAAAACCTTTGATGGACCAGCTGCATGAAGATGCCTCCATGCTTCCCGTCCATCTTGGTCAGATGCAATTCTGCACAAGATAAAAATCCTTTAGAAGTTTCTTAACTTCTTATATAAGAGCAGTCTATCAAGAGACAACAAACGCATCAATATACATGTCTTAAAATTCACCTGTTAAACTAAATAATTCAATGATTATTATATGTTAACGTTGGTGCAGCTGCAGTATCCGCACGCATGTGATGCTATCAGTAATACCTACAGAACCACCATTATTGACATGTTCGCGAATGGATATAACCCACAACTCATTTGCCATTTGTTTCATAATAATTGAAAAGTATTTAAATAATTATGTGTAGCAAGCATAGGGAATATAAGAAGAATTATAAGAAGCGCAAAAGAACATACTTCTATTAACCCAACCATGCTGATTTCAAGATGGGTAAAACATGCAGCTGGGATGCTGAGATGATTTAGAAAATGATCTTCCTAGACACTTGCTCGACAACTATGTAAAAACAATAATGAATACGCATATAAGTAATATAGGTTAGTAATACCTATAATTGAAAATTTGTCAATTAGCTCTCAGTACTTTGAGGTATCGTTATCCATATCTGCATGCATAGTATATTACTGATTCAACTCAAATAATAGAAAAAAGTTGCTTATGATTAATTATTGTTTTGGATATTGTTCAAGTATTTTCGTTTTGTGTGCGTTGGTCCACAAAAGCTTCCCACCGCCCATCTTAAATATTGTCGTATAGAAGATATGTGTTTCAGATCATATGAGAATATATCTATGCTTGGTCTTCTAATCACAAGCTTCCCAAAGTGAGAGACTTGTTGTGGAGGCAAATAACATAAAATAAATCCTATCGTCTATGTTATAATTCTTGCGTAAAAATACAATGATATAAGACATAATGTAGATAAAGGACTAACCTAAAATTAAAATATAATTAAGGATGCTTAATTACCTGAATTCCAGTCAATTCTTCAGCGATTTCAAAACTACTATCCATTCTTGTATCACATGTATTACAAAACAAAACCATTAATAAAAAAGTGTAAATTTAATAAAAAAGAGATGATAATGTAAACATTTAATGTTTTTTGCGAATAATAATTATGTTTAGGGTTGAGCAAATGATCTAGAACGTCATATGCATAGATACAATTTAGGGTTTTGAGTTAAAAATTTTCTTGATAAAAAAGTTACGTATGAATGAATATGACAGATTGATATATTTTTTAAAAAAAATTAAAAAAATCAACATGGTTTTTTTAGAAGATATTATTATTGTTTTGGATAGTAAAACACAAAAAGTGGCTTGGATTAGTTGGTAAACTTGGTTTAAATTTAACCATACGTCACAAGTTCAAACCTTGCTATTGGCAATATTTTTAGAAAAAAAATTGAAATTTATTGCCAAAAAAAGTAAAAATCCAAAAAATACAAAATGAAGGCTATAAATACATTATATTTCAAAAATGTAATTTAAAATTATTGTCTCATATGTGCCATGTCATCGTTGTTTGCGCCATGTCATAGTTGAGGTGGCGTTGAGTCACTAAATCATATTAAGTTTGGTTTTGGTTCGGCCTAATAAGGGTGCGTTTGGTTTTGGTTTGTTTCGACACCAAGGTGGGCTCGGCCCACATGAACTTGGTTATTGGACTTTGTTTTTGGTTAAGCTTATGGTTTATTGGGTTTTTGATTTATATGTTAAGCTTATAGCTTATTTGGTTTTGGTTTTCGGCTTATGTATATATATATATATACTACTATGAGCTTATAGCTTATTGTTTCTGGCTTAATGAGCCACGGTTATGGGATTTTGATTTATGTTGTTATAACTTAATGGGCTTAAGGTCCATTGGGTTTGATTTTTATTTTGGGGTTTGTGAAAAGAAGTATGGACTAATCTTTGTTATCAGGCTAAGTATTTAAGACCCATTAACAAGTAAATGAAATTATGGACTTTATAAATGGACTAAAGGAATTATGTTGGACTAAGGGAGATTCTGTTGGACTTGTCGGATGTAAAGGAGGTTATTTTGCTACGTTTTGATAAAATGTGTTGAAAATATCGATGTTGTCGGAAAATGTCGGGTTTGTGAAAAAGTGTTTTGGATTAAGGTTTAAGGCCTTGGAAAAAGTCGTAAAAACGTACGGGTCATGCCGAATTTTCGAAAGAAATTTATACTTAGAGACGTTGTTTAAAAAGGGAAGTTTTCAAGGATTTAATTAATAAAAGGTCATTTTACTTGAGAATTTAATGCAAAGTAAAATATATTTTTCTCGAAATCCTTTTCGTAAACATTTAATATTTATAGACGTTTTGTCGATTTTAATTGAGGAAATGAAAGGGTGAATCTTAAGGAAGATTAAGTGTCGAGGTAAAGGCCATTGGACATGGACATTTTAAAGTAACGAGATGTTGTAACTACCCCGTTAGCCCAATAATAAGACGAAAATGATAATAAAATATTATTTTTATTTAAATTATTAAATACTTATATATATATATTATATATATATATATATATATATAGCATATGGATTACGGAAATGCGGATTATGTGTTTTCAACTTTTGAGCTCTTGCTCAATTCTTTTGGTCGGTTTTCTCGCGGAGTATTTTGGTCGATTGTATCGTTCAACGATTTGAGGTGTTTGAGCTGTATTGTATTGATGTCGCACTTGGCCCAAGTGTTTTTGTGTTGTTTTTGCGTAATTACCACACAACCATAATATGAGATAAAGCGTTGATAACGAGATAAAAGTCTTGGTAATAAGACGATGGTTTTTGTAATGACTTAATGGTTTGAGATAACGAGTTTTAAACGATATAAATTGGAAATGGGATTTTGGGATGAAAATAAGGATTTTGCGTGAGTTAAGGCGAACACTTTTACAATAAGATAATTTTGTACGAGTATTGATATAATGAGTATAAATTAGGTCGTTGCCGGATACATTGTGCGCTTGCTTAGAGATTGTTTGTGTTTTGCCTTATTTGAGATTGTGCGGTTGCTTTTGATTGCTGATTGAGGTGAGTTCTCGTAGCCCCACTTTTTACTGTTTTTCCGTTGGGGGAAAATGATACTCAAATGTGTTTTGAAATATTTTGAATTGAACTGTGCGAAATGTGGTTTTGTTTTTGGGACAAGATATGTGCTTATGACTGTTATGTGAATATTATGCATGATTATTGGATCGGATGGGTACGCCTACCCAGTGTTGTGAGATTATTGGATCGGATGGGTACGCCTACCTAGTATTTGTGTGATTATTGGAGCGGATGGGTACGCCTACCCAAGTTTGTGTGAGGTCCTGCCCTAATATTAGTGCTCCAGCTGGTAGGCCCTTTAGGTGCGTAAGTGACATATGGTGATTGACTAGCGTAGGATGCTATGTCTTGAATTGTTTGCATATATTCACTGTCATATAGCACTATTGTCCATTGTTGAAATATTGGCACAACTTTTGGGTTTAAGGTCAAACCTACGAGCTCACCAACATTATTGTTGACGTTTTCGAGTATCATTTTCAGGTGTGTCAAATCAAAGGTATGTGAATGGTACTGGAAGAGAAAAGATGTAACCCACGGGGGCTGGGTTGAGATGGTTTTGATAATTGTAATATGTCAAGTTTTAACTTGTAAAATGTAAGTAAACTCAAGTTTTATGATTGTAAATTGTAAAGTGTGTGATCTTGTATCTTGTGCGATGAATGGTATCATCGCATCCCGTGTTTCCGCCACTGACGGGGTGTGACATATATTAGGTTGTATTGTACTACCTTTTCAGACAAGTTCATCACCAAAAAAGAATCCTCTTCCCTTTCTTCCAAAACAAGGCTCCAAACAATGTACCGAATCGACCATCCTTCAGGAAGTGGAGTCATAAAGTCATCAGTATCAACAATGTACTTAATCGACCACACAGAACACCCTTTCGTCATCTCGTAGATAGTAAACTCGCTAGATCCAATATAATCTCTACGAACAAGAATCAAACACCCACGTGACTAGAACAATTTCCATTCTAGATGCAACATGTGAGGTATTTGTATGCCTATTATCATTGGAAGCATATTTTCATAAGACTCCAAGAAGTTTCTTCCCTGTTGCAAGCCTTGAGGGATTTATGCGTAAACTGCCTATTCTTGGTTTCTAGCCAATGTAAGGCATCATTCCAATAGATTGCGCTATCAAAAATGTACAAAAAATAAGTACGTAAACCGCTCCCTACACAGGCTCCAATTGCCTATTTTTGAAGAGTAAATTTGTATAACAATCTTACAAGAGTTGCTTCCAACACGCACCACTTTGTAGTCAGGTGATTTTGTAGAGTCAAATGCCAATCTCAATCCAACACATCCATAAAAATTTGAATCATCATGTGCGTAATCTGATTCTAGAAGCATTTTAACTAGATTAATGGATGGATTATATACGTAAGCAAAACGACTCCCCCCTTCCAATTGGTACATAGAAGCAAACCATTGCAAGACTGTATGATGTTAACATTAGCAACTGCCTCAGTGAAGCTAAGAGTGAATGGCTTGTCGCAAGTGTATTTTCTTTACTTAATTCTAGGATCTAACAAGACAAAAACACAGGGAAATGAAGATGTAATGTGATTAACAAAAATACCAGCAGGAGGATCTAGGTTTCGGATATGGCTACATTTACGGGTGAAATCAGGGGATGTAAGAATTCTTAGCCATTGTTTTGATACGGTTGTAAAAAGATGAATACAGAGAATATTTCAGTTAAAAGGTCGTCGTTACTAAGGACTTTATGTGGTGGTGCATAGGTTTTATCAAGCACAATTTTTCTGTTTGGTCTTATTGGATCCATCTCCAGTTAATGTGAACTTTTGATGAAGTAAATTTTTGCAAAAGAGTTAATATTGTTGGTTGTGGGTGACTTAATTTATGGTTGTTGTAGAATGTTTGACTACATTTACCTTATTAACAAAAAGAAGATGAGTAGATGACAAGCTAAACCCAAGTTGTGAGGGATGAAATTTGCAAGCATAGTGTATTGGATTGGAGTGTCACATTTGCAATCACAGTGTAGATGACAGGCTAAAACAGTACACATTTGTCTTTTGATTGGACCGTCAACTGCATTTACTTTCGTTTGTTGCTATTTAAGCGGTGATACCCCTATCGATTGTGTGGGGACATGTTTTTACATTAAATAGGACAATTTTACTTTGATATTTGTGAGGGTATATGTTTTACTCACTGTTTTGTTCAACAGAAATAATATGGTGGTAAATTACATTGTTTTATAATGTACACGTGTATTTTATTTATCTTGTTACAGCGTTGGTCCCTCCGTGATTTGCTTTATCCGTTTTTGCTATTTAAAGGGTCAAACCCTCAAGCATTTGCATACCCAAAAAACCCATTGAAGCAAATAACAGACTCAACATTAACTTCAAAAAAATGGCTGCTTTTCCATGTCTAGATGAACTTGTCGTGACTGCTAAATCTAGGTCTTTATTTGATGTAATGATGTTATACTTTGAAAGGGAAATGATGAATGATCTAGAGTTTGCAGCCAATCTACATAACTTATGGGTGCAGTTTATAGACCACACAAATAATAGGAAGCTGTTTATAAGTGAACTTGAAGGAGTGCCTTCATCATTGATGTCCTACAGTTGCTGTCAGTTTCTACACCAAGTTCAACAAGATGATTCTATTAAATTGTTAACGCTGAGGGAGATGATCACTGAAACTTATCGTGAAGTGCATAAAAAGATTGATTTTGTTTCTATTATGAAGAATATGTGATTGGTTTGTTCATGTGTTGGTTAGGTTGTGTAATTTTGTGTAATAATCCCTACTTTTTATAATTTTACCCTATGATGTTTTTCCAATGTGTGTTTATGTAAACCTTTGTTTGGTTCCTTAAAATTGTGATGTTGTTAATTATCTATTTCGTTCCATAAATTTTGTGTGAGGTTATTGATTATTGCTCATATATAACTTTGGAATTAATTACACACACATTAAGTTCAACTTTTTTTTAAAATGAGAAATAATCGTTCTATAACAAGGTGCATTCCGACGTGGACAAGAATGACTGTATGTTACACCGTTGGTCCCCTACGTTTGTTTGGTCTATTATCCTTTCACGCCTTCCACGTGTCTTCCAAATGAATTTTTTAGGGACTAATCGTGTAATTATAGTGCTATTTAATAAAAGTGACATAGAACCTTGTGTATGTCAGTCACTTAGCCGTCATGTATGTGATGTGTAATTATTATTCACTGTGGAACCCACCCACTAACATGACTTAGTTTTTGCTATTTAAGGGTAGTTACCCAAATCATTTTCAAACCACATACAACCAAACAGACCCAACATCAACAAAAAAACCAATGGTCTTCCTACGTCTACAAGAACTTGTAGCTGCGAAAAACTCCAACAATTTGACTGACGCAATGTCAGTCTTTATTCAAAGTAAGATCAACGATGATTTATAATTTACAGCTGGATTAAGTCATCTATGGGAGGTCTTATATAGTAGCGTCCAGGAACACAAACTGTTGATAGCCGAGCTTAATGTATTTGGTGGTCCTTTAGCATTGCAATGTGCCAAGTTTCTTAAGCAGTTGTGCCAAACCGAAGTGGTTAAGATGTTGGAGATAAGGAAGACGATATCGGAAGTTCACATTCAAGTGCATAAAAAGATAGATTTTCTTACAGTTATGAGGTTCTATTGATTAGATTGTGGATATTTGGGTAATCTTTTGGTTAGCTTTTTATGTAGATGGGGATGATGATGTTAGGTTGTGATGACATCAAATAACGTCACTTTTATAACATCATTTATCCCATGTTTCCTACCCATTTTGTATAATTTATTGCAAGAATTGGTACTTAATTGCTTAAAGTTGTTATTTGCAGTAATTATGGAGTACTTTGTGAAGATTAGCTAAAAGGCACGCATTCTGGAGCTTAAACGATGAAATCTGAATATTATTGTTCTAACAACATATACGCCGTATCCAACAAGGAAGATACAACGTATCTGTGCTTGCACTTCACAAGAAACCACACAGAATTGAAGATGTATACGCCGTATCCAGAATACTCTACGCCGTATTGAAGATTATTTAAAGATTTTGGAAGATATTGAACGTGGTCCCTACTCCAAGAAAACTCCCTAATACGTCGTATTGACCTCAACCAATACGGCGTATCTATCGTATTCCAGACACTATAAATAGAAGACCCTAAATATGAGTTTAAGGTGTGCTTGATCATATTTACGATACCATAACCACCAAAGTCAATTTTCAGAAGACAAGAAGAGCAAAGAGGGCCTCACAACGCGCTTAATTCCATAGGAAACACTTTGTAATTCTCATACTTTTAATAATCGCTCAATTTTTGTTATCATTCGTTTAACTGGGTTAGGTTACCTTGGTTGTTCATTATTATACTTGTATACATTACAATGGTTAAGGGCTAATACCCTTGGGTATTAGCCATTTTTATAACGATTTAACGTTCGGTTTATTTATCTCGATTGTCTTAATTTATCGTTGGTTGTTGATTATGCTTATTAATTTATACTTGTTTATGTGCTTTTATATGCGACCTACTCATTCAACCAGATCTAGTAAGATGAACTAAGTTAAGCTAGATTAACCGAGATAGCTCTCCATATAGCAATTTATATATCTAGAATCATAGGATCACAAATAAATGACCTATCCTTGCAAGTAGTTTAGTGAACAAGTTGGACTAGCAGGTGATCCTAGGATCAACAAATGACGTTCTGATTCCATTGGTTAGGACTTGGACAAAGTGGACTACTAGTATATAAATCGTCGTTAAGCAGTAAGCGGGTAAAGTCTCGATGAGCTAGGGTTTAGTAAGAGCACCATTACTTAAATCCTAAGATAGATTATAATCAGCAAAAGGATGCTTTATGCGGATGCGTTTAATTGTGACAGAATTAGCGTGTCTATGCTTTAGGAAGAAGTACCGCCTAAATCTAGGAATGATATGCCACTTCGAGATAAGCAATCATTGCACTAATAAACAAACCAGCATTATATTTGACTAATCATGGCTAATACAGTTTCCTTAAAGTTGGCTTGACCGCTCTTTTATCTTTTGTTTATCGTCTTGTGTAGGTTTTAGTAGCGGAAGTAGATTTAAGTCACCACCAAATGTTAGGAATACGAAAAGTATCGGTCACTTCTAATATAGTTAGTTATAGCTCGTAGTAAGTCGAATATGTAATGTTAGTAAGCTAATCGGGCTAAAGTCACATGGAAAGCCCATAACCAAGCCCATGGCCGGTTATAGCTTAGAGTATTTATACCCTCTCCACACTTGGAGAGGGTGTTGGTTGTTCATTTTCTCATACACACTTAATCTAATATTCTCTTATTTTTTTCTCTCTCTAAGTGTTCATCCAACCACCTCTTTCTCTCTCTAAAACTCTAAACGAATTCCATACTATATGTGTTAAGATATTCTACAATTGGTATCAAGAGCCATGGGGTGTTTGTGAAGGTTTTGTGTGTGTTTTTATACTCTTTTTGCT